>JBBPMG010000996.1:0-10519 GCA_038090195.1 Boletellus deceptivus | reverse complement strand
TTCTCCTCATGTACCTTCTACCCGATTGGTACCAGATATCTATAGATGTAGTGTACACTGATGTAAACAGTAGGATAGTATATAAGGGACACCCCCAACTCACTGGAGGACCCAGTCTTGTCCTCCTTGAGCTTGCCTGCTCAGATCTAGTACTTGACTCCTTGACCTAACAACACAGGTTATCAGCCTAGGTCTGGTAAGCAGTTGTTTCACATATATTCTTCAGATCAGTGGCATCAATCCTCTGAGTCGTCAACTCTTCCTCTAACCCTAGCAAGTAAGTGAGAACTGCTTGATAAAAATGGCACTGCTGCATCATAGCATCTGACTCTCTATTGGAATGATCCTGTCAGTACAATACTTACCTTTGAATAGAACTGTTGCAGTACATGTCTATATCACCTTCACGCCCTGAATCAAACCTCAGTCTGACACTGATTGCTGTTGTCAGTGATCCAAACAGATCCAATAAACACACAAGCTTTCTTCTGACAAGCTCATACTTGATTTTGTCAAATTGTGTGATTGTCAATCTGAAAGATTGCATTAGTTTTAGTTTGTATGATCTTGACAATTCTTACCTGGGTTTTTTCCTCTTTGGAATGCTTGCAATTTCATCTGCAAGAAGTGTCCAATGATCTGTACCATCGTGGGTAAGAGCAGAATCAACTGTAGACTGAGACATTGTGATTGCTGGTGTTGGGGTGTCGGAATGTCAGAAGAGATGGATGTGGAGCAGAGATAACACTGAGATTAAAACTCTTAGATATGATGATGCTGAGATTGAAATGTCAGCAAGTGCTAGAAAGCTTGAAATCAAGTATCTACATTACAGATCTAACTAATAAATCTCTTATCTTATGGCCACCCTCACCTGTCCATTGTGTGGTGCAACTGTCAAGGGAGAACGTGGTCTCTCTGTCCATATTCGATGCTGGTGTCTCAACAATGAGTCAAACTTCACAAATCTACTCCAACAACGTCAGGAATATGCTAGGACAACAGCAGAAGAAGAAAGAAAAAGGCTCCATATCGAAGCTGAGCAGCAGGCAGAGAGGGATCGTCTTGAATGAGAGCAGGATGCATTGCAAACTCAATGACTTGTGGAGTTCCGGAATCTTGCAGTGAGTCCAACCAACACATATTATACTCTAGTATGATATTGATGATTATATTAGTTTGATATGCCTGATCTTGATGAGAGAATTGAACGGCGTCCATCAGGCCTTCCTGCCCGTGGCCGTCGTCTTCCCCAGCGTTATCATGATGATCCCCCAGCATTATCAGTCCCCGTACCCACATCTACTTTAGCGGAGGAGGGGGATACCACGGACCAGTTGATGGAAGATCTCAGCAACCTGCATACAAGCCAGTCCAAGTCAGATCATCCCCCTGCCTTTGTCAACACGCTCTCAGATGGAAATGACTTTTTCGACAATATCAAGCCTTTCCTTCCTATGATCCTGAAAATTCTACTATCCTCGAACACCTTTGTGATGGTCCGACATTTCTATGCTCTGAACATATCAACACGCGTTCGGCAACTAGCCACTGGCAGAAGAATTACTTTGCGCCATTTTTGAATGCTACAGTATGGCACTTGGTAGAGTGGTTTTACAACAGCTCGCTACAGAAATCTCTCAATGACCTCAACCTTCTTGTCAGCGATGTCATCCTAGCTGATGATTTCAAACCTGAAGACCTCCATGGCTTTAATGCACAGCGGGAAATACGCCGGCTTGATGAAGCGCCTCGTGACCCATCATCATCACTTTTTGCCACAGATGAGTGGCAAACAGCATCTATTCCCATCCGACTTCCATGTAAACGGACAAAGCAGTCCGAGGATACAGCTCCTGAGTTTTATGTCGAGGGCCTACACTATCGCAAAATCACTGAGGTCATTAAGTCAGCTTTTGAAGAGCCCTCTGCCCAAACATTTCATGTTATGCCATGCAAGCTTTTTTGGCAGCCAGACAAGACTCGCTCTCCCGAACGTATCATAACTGAACTATACACTTCTGATGCCATGCTTCGGGAACATGAAAAGATAAATAGCATTCCAAAGGTCGCCGGATGTCATCTTGAGACCGTCATTGCTGCGATCATGCTGTGGTCAGACTCTACTCATCTGGCGAACTTTGGAAATGCTGCGCTCTGGCCAATCTACTTATTCCTCGGCAACCAATCGAAGTACAACCGTGCAAAGCCTACCTCATTTGCAGCGCACCATCTTGCCTATATTCCAAAGGTACATCTCAGTTTGTACAAATACGCCTTGGAAGTTGAAACTAACTATGTCTTCATAGTTGTCTGATACTATCCAGGACTTCTACATGAAGACATTTGGTACAAGCGCAACTGCGGCAGTTCTAACACATTGCAAGCGGGAACTGATGCAAGCCATCTGGTTATTTCTCTTGGACTTGGACTTTGTTCATGCTTACGAATATGGTATGGTCATTAAATTTCCAGATGGCATCTTTCGTCGGGTTTTCCTTCGTTTATTCACATACGCAGCTGATTACCCTGAAGAGTACTAAGTTCTGACTGACATCCAACTACCGATCGTTTTGATGCTTTTTTATAGAATCCTTCTTGCTTGTATGAAGTTTCTTGGAAACTGTCCCTGTCCGCGTTGTTTGATCACCAAGGACAAGATCTACAAGCTCGATTCAAAGTTTGATCAGTGGGTACGCAATAGGAAAGCTCGTGTGGATGATGAGCCGCGTCGCTGGTCAATCGAAAATGCCCGTAGAGTGATATTCGAGCTTGGTCGCAGCATCATCAGCAAAGCAGTTGAAGGGATCATTGGGGCGAAGTCACTGGTACCAACCCGTGTATGTACAGCCACAGCAGCCATCATGTTTACTGACTGATCTGTTGTCTAGAATGCATTTTCAGCAAAGCTGTCGCAATTTGGTTTCAATTTCTATTCAATGCTTGTCACAGACTTCATGCACGAGTTTGAGCTTGGTGTATGGAAAGCGACGCTGACACACCTCATCCGAATCTTATATGCCATCGGGGACAATGCCGTGCAGGAACTCAATGCCCGGTAGGTCATACTTCATCCAAGCATACATCATCTTATCATGGTACCAGTTTCCGACTAGTACCAACATTTGGGCGAGACACAATTCGGAAATTCAGCAACAACGTCTCGGGGCTCACAAAACTTGCAGCGAGGGATTTTGAAGACATTCTACAGGTGCGTAATTGAATTTTTAGATGTTTCTTTGGCTTCTCAATTGTATGTTAGTGTGCTATCCCTGTATTTGATGGTCTACTCCCGGATCCCTACAACTCCATCATCCTCGACCTCCTCTTTGAACTTGCTACTTGGCATGCTTTCGGAAAACTTCGCATGCACACAGAAACGACGCTGTTCCACTTTGACAATTCGACAACTCGTCTTGGTCAACTTTTCCGCAAGTTCTCACATGAATGTTGCGCCAAACTGGCAACATATGACCTCCCTCGCGAGACCGCAGCTCGTGCACGACGTAGGAGTGCTAAAGGTGCCAAAACAGGGTCAGTCGGCATCACCACGGGTGAAGCATCCAAACGCCGCACTTTCAACACGTCAACTTATAAGTTACATGCGCTGGGCGACTATGTCAAGTCCATTCGGGAGTTTGGGACAACGGACAATTATTCTACTCAAGTTGTAAGTTGGTTCTACATATCTTATCGGCGATGGGAATTATAACTGGCATTAGGGCGAATTGGAACATCGTTGGGTCAAACGCTTCTATACACGAACAAACAAGATCGGTTTCACGCATGCAATTGCCAAGCACCAGCAACGTGAGCGTCTGCTTCACAAAATCCATGAAGAAAACCGTACGATATCCGAGACGGTTGAAGGAAATGCAACAAATCGACCAATAGCAAGTGGAGAACAACCGTCACTTCATTTTGTCGACCAAGAGCCGCTTCCGAATTGCCCTCCTGAGGTTCATTACCAGGTCTCGCAAGGAAAGCGGTATTACTGGGACTTGAATACGTGGCTATCATGCAACAAGAATGACCCAGCATTAACGGTATGTGTACATTTCTCCAGAGAACAAGCAAGTTGACGCTTATTCCAGGACTTTCTCCCAAAACTCAAGAACCACATTCTGCAACGCCTGATACCAGGTATTGAGGCCGACGATCGAGATGAAGAATTTACATCAGCTCAACGCAATGCTTTGCTGTTGATCAACAATCGCATCTACTCTCACAAAGTCTTGCGCGTCAACTACACTACGTACGATCTTCGGCGAGCGCAAGACTCCCTGAACCCACGGACCCATTCAGACATCATGGTCCTCTCATATGAAGACACTGAGAATGCTCATCCTTACTGGTATGCACGAATCATTGGGATTTTTCATGTTGATGTCCAGTACCGCGGCCCCGAACTGGACAAGCATGCGCCTGAGCGCATCGATATCCTCTGGGTGCGATGGTTCGCACGCAATACAAACTTCAAGGCCGGTTGGGCCATGCGGCGTCTACCATGTGTCGGCTTCTACTCGCATGGTGAACCTGAGGCATTCGGATTCGTCAGTCCACAGCAGGTCATTCGTGGAGCACACCTCGTCCCAGCATTCCGTTTTGGCCGTACTACCGCCTTATTGCCACCATCAATCGCACGGCTCAGGTCTGAGAACGATGAGGACTGGGATTGGTATTACATCAATATGTAAGTAGCACGACTTCTCTAACAATTCTCTGGCTAATACTGTCCTAGTTTCGTCGACCGCGACATGTTTATGAGGTATCGGAGCGGAGGCGTTGGGCACAAATCAACACGCAAAGCGACGCGCTGCCTTCTCAACGACCATGAAAACCTTGACAAGCAATCCTTCACTTTCGAACACGATCGCAATTCATTCCAAGAAGAGGCTGAAGGAAGTGGTGAAGAGGACGTACCTATGGAAGATTCCAGTAGCGCCGAGGAGGAAAGCGATGATGAGAGCGATGAGGACGGGTCAGAAACCGAAGGCATCGGTGCTGAAGACGACGAGCAACTGATTGACGACGATCTCGGCGACGAAATGGAAGAGTACGGGTATAGCGGATTGGATCAGGTGGTAGACGACGATGGGGAAATGTCTGGTGATGAAGATGGACTGGTTCCCGATGATGAAGTCGCCTGAGGGCGCTGCATTCTGATCTCTGCAAGTCTCATCATCCTAACATGCACATTTTTACCTTGTAGTTATTCCGTCGTATTCGTCTCATGCAATCAAAGTCGTAATATTCACAGTGCTAGCACTTGCTAGGCCTTGCTAGACCTGGCACAAAGAACAAATGTAACAGTGTACGATAAGCTAAGTCTTGCTAGGTCTTGCTAGACCTGACACGGTTTGTCACTTTCCGTGCTCGATTTTTGCGACAGCCTACTAGATCTAGGATGAGCTAGCTAGGCCTTGCTATAGTCGCCGGGTTCCTCCGAGGTCCGCTAGGTCTAGCTAGCTTTTGCCACTTTTGCTGATGGAGGCACTGCAGTGACGGCGACGCGCACATTCGCCTCGCAAGGCACGCTCTGCAAGCTCGGAGATCCGTTGCGGCTGTACGTCGTGGACGAGGGGAACGCACAGGCGTCAGAACGCCGTTAGCCGTCTCAGGTGTATTTCTAATATCCTTTCAGATTGCATGGCTGCATCCAGGGGTATCATTTTTCACGTCCAGCAGAGACATTCGTGCAATACAAAAAAAGAGGGCCGATCTATAACGGTACAGCGGAGTAGAGGAAACAGTGGGCGTTACAACAGAGCGAGACAGGACGATGCGTAATGGAAGTAGTGGACTTCTGGTGTCATGCAGCAGAGGCCGTCATCGGCGCCACCGTCTTGACGGTATTAGGTACGAGAACGTGATTGTCGATCGCAATACCTGCAAAGCGCGGAGTGAGTTGGCATCCATGGCATCCAACGAACAAGAAAAAAAAGCTACGCGGCCACATACTTTGCGTCACGTTCGCCGTCTTGTAAATCCCGATCAGCCGATGGCTCAGCTCAAACATGTCGTTTCTGTCGAAACGTTGAGCGTACAGATGGAACGTGAACGGCAAGACGGACCTCAACGAGATAATGATGAATTGCGCATTCTTGGTCCGATCTTTGATGTAATTCGCGACAATGGACACGTTCCGGAAGTCGAGGGCAGCATCGATCTCGTCCATAAAGTACAGCGGGGTGGGCTATCACGCGTCGACAATCAGAAGAAATTCTCGTGGGCGAAGCAAAATCCTTACCTTGAATACGTGGAGCGCAAACACGAGTGCCAGGGAACTCAGCGTCTTATGACACGTCACTTTTTGCAACATCACACGATGAACGACACGCAACGCACCTTTTCGCCACCCGACAGGTTCGAAATGTTCTTCCAGCTCTTCTTGGGCGGCATCACGCTGAAAATGATGCCCTCCGAGAACGGATCCATGCTATCCACCAACTCCAGTTCTGCGTTCCCCCCCAGTGTGATCATCTATCCACACATACGGAAAACAAGCACTTAGAAACAAGCCAACACTTTCAAGGAGCCTAGAACACGAACCTGATACATCTCCTTCAGTTTCAGCGAGATCAAACTGAAGCCTGCCATGAACTCGTCCAACCGCTGCTTCCTCAGATTGTCGTACTGCTGTTTCTGCGCATCGCGCGCCTCCGTGATCTGATCAAGGTCTTTGGCACGACGAAGAAACTCTTCCTCGCGCTTCTTGTAATCCTTGAGCACCGTAAGGTCAGGCTTAGCATTGTTCAATTTCTCTGTCCATCATCACACGTTGGAACACGTCCGGCATCAAGAGCATTCAGGCGTACCATCGAGATATTCGGAATCGGCCACCAGGTCGCGCTTGCGGAACTGAGCCAGCTCGTCCACACTGTAAATGTGTAGCTCATTCGAAGGCTGACGCGCCGGCTTGGGCGCCTTTTTTGCCGATAGTACCACCGCCGGTTCTCCCGGCTCTCGCTTGACGTTTGGTTCCGTAGGTCCCCCCTCTGCTGCCGGAATTGCCTCTGCCTCTGCCTCTTCATCGTCGTCATCGTCATCACTACATCCCCACCCCATCGCAATCAGATGGGCTTACATAACAGAGAACCAACTTACTCGATCTCCTCCAGCCTCAGCTTGTCATGCTCCGTTTGCCAGTGCTGCAACACATCATCGTTGTCCTTGGCCTCTTTTCTGATCTCATTCAACTTTTGCGTCAATTCCATCTTTAAATACCCCAATACATCAGAAAAAAAAAGGGAATCCACCCCAGTATGCACTGCCCACGCACCTCTCTTTTCCTGAATTCTTGAATCTCGTCTCTCTTTGCATCCAATTCCGTCTTTAGCGTGTCCAGGTCGTCCTTTGAATTCTCTGCCGCAGCCCGCGCAGCGTCCACTTTCTCCTTGAGCTCCTCCAGGTACTCGTTTACCTCTGCCAATTGCGACTCTAGTTGCTTGATCTCCTCGTCCGCTTCCGCCACCGCAGCAGCATTCCCAGAAATTGCCGCCGCGTGCTTCACCACGTCCTTTTCCGCCTTTGCTTTCGCCACCTCTGCCTTGGTGATCTCGTCGTTGGCGAGGTTGATGTGCAACTTGATGCCGTCCACCGTCGAGCGCTGCTTTAGCAATCGCGAGCCACCGATCTCGAGGATCTTCTTCTCGAGCTCCTTGATCGCGTCCTCGATCTTGCCCGATTTCGCTTGCAGGTCTTCGAGCTCGCCCGTCACGGTCGTAATCTCCCCTTCGAGCGCCTCGATGCGTGCCACGTCCCGAGCGTCCGGCTTACTCTGCGCCCTATGTACCCCCCAACCCAGTCAGTGCTCACAGAACGAGAGCCAGTAATCCCTACGCACTTGAGATCGCGCAGCCGTTTCTCTCCCTCTTCCAGTCGCTTTCGTCCATTGTTCACCGCCATAGTCAGCTTCTCCGCGTCCATGTCTATCTGCGGCACCGCGAGCGCCAACCGCTCACCCTCGCCTTCCAACGTCCTCAGTGCTCTCGTTGCCTCCTCAAGCTCCCGCGCCGCGCCTTCACTCTCTTGCTCATACTGCCGCAACACCTCCGGCCTCACCGCATCCGACGCCAGTTTGGAGCTCATCCCCCCACGTGCAACATGGTTTCCACCACCCGACATCGTACCCGACGAATCGATCAACTGGCCCGCAAGCGTGACGACCCGCCATCGCCTCGAAGAACCGAACGCGATTCGGTTCGCCTGCTCGAGGTCGTTCGCGACAAGTGTGTTCCCGATGGCCTTGTAAAACGCGGGCAAGAACTTGGCGTCTTTCGGTTTGATGAGGTCGTACAATCGCGGGACGTTTTCGGGCGTCTGGATCCGTTCGTGGACATGATCCCTCGAAAGTTTCTCGAGGACCATGAAGGAGGCGCGACCGACGTTCTGCGAGCGAAGAAAATTGATGCACGCTTGTCCTTGAGCGACAGTGTCGACGACCATGTTGTGGAGTGCACCGCATGCAGTGGAAATGGCGACGTCATACTTGTCTGGGATCGTTCCAAGACTACCCAAGCGACCCTATAAATTGAGGTATGATGTACGTGTAGATAGAAAACAAACAAAGCATACATGGAAACCGTCAATACGTCCACTTTGCTTGAGACGCGTGAGGTGATCGAGGACCTTGTTCTGCGAGGTGCTGGCAGCTTGAGAGGCCTTCGCCTCCTCTGTCCTCTGCCGAAGAGACGACGCTTTGCCGCGTAATTCGTCTACACGAGCCCGGGCGTCCTGCATCCGTGAGCGGTCGTGAGCGACGAGCGAACTTCTCATTCTAGAGTCAGCCAAGTGCCTACCTGGAAGTTCTTTGCGTGGGCCTGTAGATCCTGTTGCAAGGTTGCCTTCTTCGTCTTCAACTCTTTGAGCTCGTCGAGCTGTATCACCAAGCCGAGCATGAACTTTAAACGCACGGGTGCAACAAGCAACTGACCTTGGCCTGTTGCGCGACCTGCTGCTGTTCAAGGTCCCCCTGGGCGTTCTTGACCGCCTCCTTGAGACTAGCGACTTTCTTTGCCAATGTATCCCGCTCGCTCGTTGCTATATCGATCGCTGCCTTCTTTCCGTTGATTTTGGTAGTCCAAGGCTGGAGTTCTTTTTGCTTGACCTCTATCTGATCGTGGAACACCTGCGTCTTGTCTGGCACGGCCATGAGATCGATGAATCCGTAGAGACAACCCGGGCATCAGACACACCTTTCAGGCTGTCTCGAATGCTTTCGAGAACGTCCTCTTCCTTTTTCAGGTTTACCTCGTGTTCCTCGATCTCCGCCCGTTTCCGGTCGATCTTGGAAATACTTTCTTCGATCGTGCGTCCAGCTGTGGCTTTAGCTTGTTCGTCCTACGGGGAAAAAAAAAAACGGACGACGTCTGAGAGTATATATACGAAAACTGAAGAATGCCAACCTCCTGAAGCGTCTTCTTCATCTTCTTCCCCTTGGAAATAGCATGTTTGCGCCGCTCATCAAGCCCCACGGCCTGCTTCTCGTGCGCAGTTTGATCCTTGACAGCTTCCTCGGCCGCTGATTTCACTTCCTAATCGAAGACAACAAGATGCGTGACCAGAATCCGAAATGCATCACAAGCGACGGACCTCGTATGCTTTCTCGCGTTCCTCAAAGTGCTTCTCCAACATCTCTATATAAGTGATATCATCCTTGTTTCTTTCCGTCTCGGCGTCCAACTCTTTCTGGTATTTCGTCTGTACGCACACAGCGTCAAGCATACTCGGGCCACACGTCGAGTGTGACGACTCACGATCTGCGCGTGAAACTTGCCTTCGTTCTCTAAACACTTCCAGAGGTACCACTGCCAAAGTCGACTCTGTGCTCTCACGTGGTCGTTGAACAGTCTCAGATAATCCAACGCCTCCTTTCTCTGTGCCTCGAGCGCATTTTTCTCCCGTTCGACGATGCGGAGCCGGTTCAGTTTTTCGCCCCGCTGGTCGGTGAGGGCTTCCACCTGCGCAAGCGCTTCTTCGATCGGAGTCTTGTACGAAGAGGTGCCAATGATATCTTCGAGATATTCGAGCAACCCATCTTCGTGTTCGTTCTGAGCTTTCGGTTTCATCTGCGCAATGGATTCGACTTCGCCCTGGTTGGATCGAATATATAGTCACTCGCGAGCAAAGAAGAGAGTGACCAACAGCAGCTACCTGCAGTATAAGGAACCGTTTGTGATCGAGATCGATTCCTCGACCCTTGAGGAGTGCCTGTACCTCGGTAAAGTTGCTAGGACGGTTATTGATCGTATATTTGCTCGAGTTGTTTTTGGAAGCCACTCGCGCCACGACCAGCTGGGAATTTGGCACCACTTTGAATGCGTCCGGGCCAGGCTGATCGGCAAGTGAGAAGATAGAGAACAAGATAGGAAATGTTCGTACTAGATCGACAATGTCTCGAAAGTGGACCTCGACGCTGCACTCGTCGAGATCAGGATGCCGAGCCGAGTTGTGGATCAATTCTGAGAGCTTTCCCTGGCGCATTTTGGATGCACGGTACCCGAACACGAACAACAAC
>JBBPMG010000995.1:0-10528 GCA_038090195.1 Boletellus deceptivus | reverse complement strand
TGCCTAGCCATGAGTAATAGCTACCTTTCATACACCAACACCTTGTTTATATTTGTTTATGGTCAAATGATATTCAATGAACAATCAAAAAGTGTCAAACATTGGGACAATTTTGTGAGTCACTGTAAATCCTGGTTGATGAGCAAATATGTTCTGACTGAATTTAGCTAGAACTCAGTGGTGGCAGGGGATCCATTGTAAGATTTTGGGATATTTAGATGGAGTTCAGTGAGTTTCGTAGTCATGGTAATCGAAGGCAGGGGTACAGGGGTAATTGGTGTTTGCTGTGGGGATAGGGAACAGTGTCAAGGTACCTGTAGCTGTAAAGAAAGCTGCTGGGCAAGGGCAGAGACATTGGAGGATTCAGGGACAATGGGGATCAATGGGAGGTTCAGGAAATTGAGGGGGTCTAGGTCTTCCTGAGGAGTGGAGGCTCACTCAGGTTCAAAGTTGGAGGGTTCTGGGGGAGGTGCACACCAGTGGCGACAACTATGACAAAAGAAAGGATTTTGGAGATCAATAATGATGGTGGGATGGGCTCTGCTGGAAAGCAGGCCAGAAGAGAAGCTAGTCTTTTGTTACACTTGGCATGGGTAGCAATGAGTACAGACTCAAGATCTTCTACTGTGGGTTGGTGTATCAGTGGTTCTGCGTATCGACAACAAAGTCAGTCAAATGGGTTCTGGGTAAGGGCCACTTGGGAGAGGGCGAAGCTACTCCTCAAGGGTTCGGTGTACCACAGGTGCTAGGGAACCACGTGGGGTCAATGTGAAAGAGACGACCAAGCAAGGAGCAAGGTTGAGCAGGGTTCAAGGTAATGAAGCTAAGATTTGAGTAAGACTAGCTTAGAGTACATGGTATGGAAAGCAAGGTCTTATATACTCGTGAGTAGTGTGCACAGACCAAGCAATGCACAAGAGGAAAAAGGAAATTGTACAACAAGGAAAATCAAGAAAGGAAATCAGAGTTTGGGTCTGATCAGGCATATCGTACACATGATGACAAAATGGAATGGAAACAAAGAAGAAGTCCGAGTTGGATTGGACAGGGCATAAGCAGGTATGACAAATGTTCCATAGGATCGGATGTACATGTATGAGGAAAGAGTAAGCATCTGGTTGGGCGGATGCAACAGTGTCTATCATAAAGAAAAGGAAAAAGTGGTAGTGTCCTTTGAGTGTAGTGGGTGAAACATAACAAAGTGCACTGCAAACATCCCTGGGAATTTCACTTAGGTGTAGGGGAGCCAAACAAAGTACAAACATTTGGCTACAAATCAGTCTCTTGATCATATGATGTAGCCCAGACATGGCAGAGATATGGCTATTTTAAAACAGCAATGTCATTGAAAGGGTATTGATGCAACCTCTAGCCCAAGTGTAGGGGACTTGGACAGGAGAGAGCTTTAGTGATGAGAGTAGAGGATAAGACTGAAGACTTCAAGACTGGGGTTACCAGGCTTGAGTCCTGGGTTTATATAGACTTCTGTGTGTTTGTACATGTTTGCAAATATGACTAAATAAAGTAAGTAGGGTGAAGGGTTATTAGTCAAATAGAGTGAGTCAATGAGAAAAGCATGAGTAAGACTGTGTCATAATGAGTCATAGAGCATAGGGTGGATGAGTCATAGAAGAAGAGATGTCATAATGGATGAGTCAATCATCTGATGGTACAAGGATCTAAAGATAAGATAATCATATACAATAAGATGAGATTAGATAAGATAAGTTCACATGATCGACTGATAAGATAAGATAGAGGAAAAGAAATAGAATAGGACCTTTGGAGGCAGTGCTTGTAACAGGTATCTTGGTATTATTAGTACTTGGTATAACCTCCTTTGGCCTTGAGGACAGCCTCAACCCTTTTAGGCATGCTTTTAATCAACTTCTGACACTCCTCAGCTGATATCTCTTCCCAAACCACTTGAATCCTCTCCCATAACTCCAAAACTCCCTTAGGAGGATATTCATACTCTGTCAGTCTCCTTTTGAGGTAATCCCAAAGGTGTTCAATGGAGTTTAGGTCAGGAGACTATGCAGGCCACCTCATAGTCTCAAATTCCTACTCTTCCAGCCACTCCTTCACCTTCTTACAAGTGTGCTTGGGGTCATTGTCTTACTGAAAGATGGTTTGAGGAGGATCAAGATGGTAATACTCCAGGGTATTGAGGAGCTCATCCTTCAAAATTTGAAGATAAAGGTCCCCATCCATCCTACCATCAATTTTGGCAGCATGGCCAATCCCCTGTCAAGTCATACAACCCCATACCATCACAGAACCACCTCCAAACTTGACAGTCCCATCCACAAGTCTATCATTGAGGTCCTCACTAGGCTTTTTCCATACCCATTTACATCCATCTGACCCTAGGCAATTGATTTTAGTCTCATCTAACCATATTACCCTCTTCAAGTCCTCTACAGTCCAATCTTTGTGAGCTTCAGCAAAATCCAAACAAGCCTTGCAATGTTTGGCAGAGAGAAGAGGGCATTTGGACTTGACTACTGCTTTCATGTCAAACCTCTTCAAGTGGAGACAAACAGTATTGGCAGAGAGAGGCTGGTTGATGATGTTGGTGAGTGCTTTGGTCACCTGGTGTTATGGTTTTTACTCCATATCCACATGTTTTGCTTTTATCCATCCTATATCCATGATGCTCCATTATCTCAGGTATTTTCTATTATGATTATGAACACTTTCTCATGGTTGCTGGTGGTCTGGAGGTGTACATTTCCCATATCAGTTCACTGATTGTACCTTCTTGTATTTAGCTTGTCCTTTGTTCTCTTTTTATCTCTGCAGCAATGGTTGTCATAGCTGCTTACTTATTTTCTGATTTCTTTCACATTCTATGGTATTCCATGCTTACACATCCCTCTCTATTTAAACTGTAGTATTTGCATGTTTGTACTTCATTCTCAATCTGTGCAATCCAGCATACTCTTGAGTCCTTTCTACCTGAATCTCTTCAGTGGTCCTTTGTCTGAATGAACACCTTGTTCATGGTCTTAGTCTGATCTCCACAAGATCTTGGTTTTACCTTGGGCTGAGTTGTACCTCTTCATGAGTGTCCTGCCCTCAGTCCTTCATCTCTCAGTCAGATCTCCCTTGAGGTATGCCAAGCATAACACCTGGACAACATTCTCAGCCTTTCTAGTACAGATGAGATGCTGAGTATGATGAATATTGGTAACAGAAAGCTTGGTAGAATGACCTCCAAGAGACTTTGGAAGAGCAGAGTGCTCTTTGAAGCAAAGTCTGGATATAGTAGAAGGGCTGACACCAGTTTGCTTGGCAATATCTTCACCAGAGCAACCAGTATCAAATAAAGAAAGAACTCTTTGTTGTTAAGCAAGGGAGAGGGATTTAATCATGGTAGTGGTTGGAAATCAAGAAGTGTGGGAACATTTTAAAACTCAGACACAATATTTATTGTATATCTTTGTTTGTGTACCCAAACAATTGCAATTGTACTTGAAATTTGCAACATACCCATCTCAAATTTAAAAGTGAAAAAACCCTTTCAATGACATTGCTATTTTAAAATGGCCATACCTCTGCCATGTCTGGGCCACATCACATGACCAAGAGACTGATTTGTAGCCAAATGTTTGTACTTTGTTTGGCTCCCCTACATCTAAGTGAAATTCCCAGGGATGTTTGTAGTGCACTTCTCACACTGTGTTAGGGTTCAACACTGAAAGGGTTTTTGGAGTCACTGTAGTCTAGACTCAAGCCCTTGAACCTGCAGAGCCCTATTACTAATATATTTGATATAGACTCAGACAGCTAGATATAGTATTTGAATCATGCTAATCTCCATGGATCTTGTTAGGAATAGCCTCATGACATTCCCCTTTACCATCATACCCTAGAGCCTCACATCCAAAGCCCTCAGACTAGTACCCATAGTCCAGATAAATGTTCTCCTCATGTACCCCTGACCTAATTGGTACAGGATATCTATAGATGTAGTGTACACTGATGTAAACAGCAAAGTAGTATATAAGAGACACCCTCAGCTCACTGGAGGACCCAGTCTTATCCTCCTCAAGCTTGCCTGCTTAGTCTAAGCACTTGACTCCTTGACCTACCAAATATATGCTTCCAGCTTAGACTGGTAAGCAGTTGTTTCAATCTATGATCTCTCCTACTAATATCTGACATGCTATTCAACTTATTGTTACACAGGGGCATACATTGAGGGCAACCCAAGACAAAGGGCTTTAGACCAAAGATAGGATGCTCACAAAGAGGTACAACTCAGCCAATGGGATGCAAAGACCATAGTCAAGACTAGACTGGACTGGAGACCACTGATTCAGAGATCAGGCAATGGAATGACTCAAGATATGTTCATATTGAATAGAATGAGAATGAAAACTATGGTACAGGATGAGAGGTCTTATATATAAGGAGATGCATAGCACAGAATCATATAGAAGGAGAAAGAACAAGAGATCATGTAAGCATAGAATGACAGAGAAAAAAGAAGAGCAAAGGATGTATCAGCATATGTGAGAAGAGTAGAATATCTAATAAGCATGCTGACATTAAAAGGTAATCAGGATGATGAGAGATATGTGACTGTGAAGATGGGATCACTGGTGATGATAAGCAAATGAACATAATCATATGTATACATCCCCCAGATAGGGGAGCAGACAGGATGAAGGAAGAAAAGATAAACAGACCATGTCCAAGAGACAAAACCATAACAGTTATTGGTATTGGAAAGGCTGAAAATACTATCCAGGTCATCAAGACTCTTTAGGATGTCAAGAACCATTCAATCTCCCCTCAGACTATTGGTTGACACTTGAAAAAGGCTGGCATGAAAGCTGTGGTCAAGCAAAAATACCCTCTTCTATCCAAGCATCATAGGACAGCAAGAATGGATTTTGCTCTAAATCATCAGCATTGGACTGTGGATGATTGGAACTGTGTTATATGGTCTAATGAGACCAAAATCAACTGTATTTGGTCAGACAGTAGGAAATGGGTGTGTAAAAAGGCAGGAGAGGGCCTTAGTGATAGGCTTATTGAGGGCACAGTCAAGTTTGGAGGTGGTTCAGTGATGATGTGTGGCCATATGACTTGGGAAGGAGTGAGAACAGCTTGCAAGTGTTATGCTTGGCACAGGTAGCGACGAGCATAGACTCAGAAGCTTCAACGATGGGTTGGTGGGTCAAGGGTTCCACGTATTGATGACGTAGTCAGTCAAATGGGTTCAGGGTAAAGCCGCAAGGGAGAGGGCTTAGCTACTCCTCAAGGGTTCGGTGTACCAACTGCACTAGGAGGCAAGTCAGGTCAGTGTGTCAAGGAAGACCAAGCGAAGGCAAGGTCTGACAAGGTTCAAAGGAATGAAGCTAAGATTCGAGTAAGACTAGCTTGGAGTACATGATACAGAAAGTGAGGTCTTATATACTCATAAGGAAAGCGCACGGACCAAGCAGTGCATTTGAAGGAAAAGGAAATTGCAAGATAAAGGGAAATCATAAAAGGAAATCAGAGTCCAAGTCTGATCGGACATACCATACACAAGATGACAAAAGGAAACAGAAATGAAAAGGAAGTCCAAGTTGGATCAGACATGGCATAAGCAAGTATGACAAATGTTCCATAGGATCAGTTGTACACATACAAAGAAAAAGTAAGCATCTGGTTGGGCAGATGTGGGTAGCATCTATCGTGAGAAAAAGGAAAAAGTAATAGTGTCCATCAAGCATAGTGGATGAAACATAACATTACCCCCTTACTAGGATTGAGATGACCCTGTCTAGAAATCCCTAGAATACATCCTGGGGGAGCCAGTCACGTTGGCATAAGCGGAGTCATCCCATACATTGTCTTGATCATAGGTATACAGCGGGGAAGATATCCTGGTTTCCAGGGGGCATGAGCATGGAGGTGGGACAGGAACTGGGTGAGTAGGCAAGGATATAGACTGACTAGCAGCCATAGAACCCAAGGAAGAGGCACTATGATGATGACTAGAGTGTCGAGATGATGTGGAAGGGGAGGATACCAGAGTTCACCTATAAAGAGGGCATCGGGCCTGGATGTGACCTGGTGCAAAGCAGAGACAGTGAGGACAGCGGTAAAGATCACATTGGATGCGAATGTGACTGAGGTGATGACATTCAAAACATGCCTGATGGTAATGATGATGGTTTGGTGGCAGAGGTTCCATGGGCTGGTCCAGTTGTTCTGCATAGTCCAAGACTTCTTCTTCTTCAGTATTGACTGGGGATGACAATGGGGAGGGAGTGACATCAAAGGTGACATGGTGAGAGGCAGGGTTGGTTACCCCTTTGGGAGTGATCAGGATTTCAGTGTGGGATAGAGGGACAGGGTGCACCAGCTCAGCTTAGATTGCATTTAGGAGAATGGAGATGGGATGGAGGACTGTGGACAGAGTGTCTGACAGGCGAGAGGGTGGAGTCAGGTTGGGTGGTTGTAGAGTGGCCACATAGACATCCATGTCCTTCAGTAACTCGTCCATTCCAAGCTGGTAGAGGGCTGTAAGGAGGGCATCTCATTGATTGGCCCAATGGAACTCGAGGATGGTGGGAATGGAAACGGGCCTAGCCCGGGTAGAGTGTGTATCTCGTAAATATCCTAAGTGCAAATAAATGGAGCAATTGTCTATGTAAGCCTTGTACAACATGTCAAGAGGGGAATGGGACTCAAGAACACGGTCTATGATGGTGGCGAGCTGGGAGTCTTGAACCATCAAGGACATGAGGAGGCGGGTATCTTCATCAGCATTGTCATAGGTATGAAGGCAGGTGGCAAATGTGGGACGAGGGAAAGGGAGAGGCAAGGGTGGAGGAGTAGGAATGGCGGAGGAGGAGGGAGCCAGGGCATTGGTGTCGGAAGACATGGTAGTTGGTGGTCAAGAGTGGGATGAGTGGGGTTTAGACTGCAGGTACTTCTTATACTCCTGGAGAGTGGCTCGTGCATGAGAAAACTCACTCTTGGGAAGCCACATGTCTTCTTCAGCCGAATACCCCTTCCATCAGATCAGATACTTCTGACGGGAGGGAGCTTCACAGTGACGTACGATCTTCTCAATTTCGAAGTGTTCTTCACCATTGATGAGATCAGGGGGTGGTGTAGGGAAGTTCCATCTGTAGACAGGGTTCTTGTGATACGGAGAAAGAAGGGACGCATGGAATATGTTGTGTACTTTCCATGCGGTGGGAATGTGGAGTCTATAGGTGATGGGAGAAAGAACGGCAGTGATGGTAAAAGGTCCTTCTCATTTAGTGGCAAACTTGGGATTAGGAAGGGAATGTTTTAGGTTCTGTCTCTCGAGCCATACCTTGTTGCCAACTTTAAAAGGAGTAAAAGCCTTGAGGTTACAGACTTTCATGGTCTGGTGAGCAAGTTTGTAAGTGGTGAGGGCTTCTTTGTGTGCTGCAGAGAGGGCTTTAAGGCGGGATTCCACAGCAGGGATATCGGTTTTGGAGATGACCATGGGGAAGGGGTGGGGATCATATCCCATCATTAGGAAGAACGGAGACTTTCTGGTGACAGAATGAGGGTGGTGATTGTATGTGAATTCGGCTAGGGTGATATGTTCAGCCCAGGCTGAGGGGTTACCATTGTAAAAGATTTGGAGATAAGTCTCTATCTCCTGGTTGACCCTCTCAGTTTCTCTGTCTGTTTGAGGGTGGTAGGCCATGGAGAGGGCCAGTTCATAGCCAAGGAGTCTTCCAAGTTCTTTGGCAAAGGAGGATGTGAATTGAGGTCCATGGTTGGAGATGATCTTGTCATAAAGACCGAATCTTTTGTAAACAGTCTTGTGGAAAAGTGTGGCAATATTGGCAGTGGTAGTGGACTTCTTGGTGGGGTAGAGAATTACCCCCTTACTAAGGCTGTGGTCAACCATGACCAACAAGGAATCAAAGCTGGAGGAGATGGGGAGGTCAGTGATTAGATCGCACGAGATCTGTTGGAAGGGACGGAAAGCAGTGGAGCGGATGGGAGAAAGAGGGGTGTGTGTGGGGTGCATGTTTACCTTGTGTTGCTGACAGGTAGCACAGCCAGCAACATATTGGTGAATGAAGGACATGAGTCCTGGCCACCAGAATTCTGCTGTGACAAGTTGGCAGGTTTTGAGAACTCCGGGGTGACCGGTGGTGGGATGATCATGGTGCCGAGTGACAATGGAGCAGCAAAGGTCAGTGTCAGCAGGAATGTAAACACAGTTTTGGTAAATGAGAATCCCTGCCTCAAATTTCCAGTCAGACAAATGAGATCGGAAGCGAGCAGGGAGTTCCCCAGGGAGAGTGTGGAGGGCGTCAAGGACAAGAGGGTCTGTCGAGGATGAGGACACAATCTTGTCAGAGAGGTCTTTATCAATTAGATTGACAAAGAGAGAATTGGGGAGAAGGGTAACATCCTTGTTGTCATTGTCAGTTTCTGGGATGTGGTCAGGACGGTGGGAGAGTGCATCAGGGGCAGAAAGATCTTTCCCAGGGACATGGGAAAACTGGAGGTCATACTCTGAGAGGTCGAGAAGCCATCATGCTTGATGATGGTTCAGCTTCTGAGGTTGTTGGAAATATGTAAGGTTTTTATGGTCAGTGAAGACCTGGATGGGGTGGAGAGCACTGAGAAGATAGTGGCACCAGGCTTCAAGAGCTCTCATGATGGCGAGGAGTTCCCAGTCATAAATATCGTAGCTTCATTCAACCTGGCTGAACATCTGGGAAAGGTAGGCACAGGGTTGCCACTCATGGTTGGCATTGCGCTGGAGGAGAACTCCTTCCGATGCATACTTAGAAGTGTTGGTGGAGATGGCGAAGGGTGCAGAGAGGTCGGGGAGTTGAAGAACCAACTGGGCTGTAAAGATGCCTTTGAGTTC
Organism: Boletellus deceptivus; assembly: GCA_038090195.1. Classification (NCBI taxonomy): domain Eukaryota; kingdom Fungi; phylum Basidiomycota; class Agaricomycetes; order Boletales; family Boletaceae; genus Boletellus; species Boletellus deceptivus. The sequence goes on along the minus strand of JBBPMG010000995.1, from coordinate 1,650 downwards.
CTCAAAGGCTGCTTGACAAGCAGCGGTCTAGGCCCAGGGCTGGTTCTTTTTGGTGAGGTCAAGGAGGGGGTGTGCGATGTCAGAGTAGTGGGGGACAAAGTGGCAGTAGAAATTGGCAAAGCCAAGGAAAGATCAGACATTGTAGACTTTAGTGGAGATTGGCCAATCTTTCAAACCAGTGACCTTGGTTGGATCCATAGCAAGAGATCCTGGCTTGATTATGAGCCCAAGATAGTCCACTTCCTTCACATGGAAAGTGCACTTCTCAAGTTTCAAGTAGAGGTCGAGCTCCTGCATTTGCTGGAGAACTTGTTGTACCTGTTCCTGGTGAATGGCTTGGTCATCATCAGAGTAAATAAGGAGGTCATCCATATAAATGATCAACCATCCTTCAGCAATCATGTCCCTAAAGGAATCAATCATGAACCGCTGGAACATGGGGGGAGAGTTAGTCATGCCAAAGAACATGACTGTTGGTTCAAAGAGTCCACAATGGGTGATAAACACAGCCTTCCATTGGTCTCCATCCTTGATGCAGACATTGTTGTATCCCCATCGAATGTCAAACTTGGTGAATAGTTTAGCATCCTTGAGCTTGCCGATCAGCTCGGAGATAAGGGGGAGAGGGTATGCATCTCGAACAGTATGTTTGTTCAGGTACCAGTAATCTTGGCAGGGATGGAGACCTCCATCCTTCTTTTTGACAAAGAAGAAGGGCGAAGCTTGGGGAGATTTAGAAGGCCAGATCTTCCCAGACATGAGGTTCTTGTTGATGAATGTGTCGGTGGCTTTCTTTTCTTTGGCAGACAGGGGGTAAAGTTTTCCAACCTTAGGGACGAAGGATTCCTTGAGGTTGATTGCATGGTCATATGGGCATGAGGGAGGAATGTGGTTCGTCACTTCCTTGCTAAAGACAGAAGCAAAGTCGGAGTACTCTGGGGGAAGGATTTTCTTGGGCTTGGCAAGCTCAGCTTGAATAGCTAGCTCAGTCAACAGGATGATCTTTCGGATCTTCACCATGGCCTCAGCATTGGCAAAGCAGGACCTGACCCTTTGTATGTGGTAAATTTCGGCATGGTGATGAGCTCATACCATAAATGCTTCCTCATCCTCAGTTTGGCAGTATCAGTGAAACCCAGAAAGTTCCTTGGGTTCTAGGGCAGTTTCGTTGGGGAGATTCTTTCGAGGGGAAGAAGTTGGAGAAGGATGGGAGGTCTTAGTGAGGAACACTGTCTGTTCATTATGTTGTGTCTTCTCGAGGAGGGAAGACTTGTCCTTGGTTAGGGGAATGACCACTCAACCAGCAGCCCAGTCGATGGTCGGTTCAGTGGCACGGAGCCACAGAAATCCGAGGATAACATTTTCTTTACCTCCATTGATGACGTAGAAGGTGATTTGTTGGGTTACTCCTCCAATCTGTGTAAAAAGTACTGCCTCGAAGTGGCAGGTGGTGTTTAGGGATGTGTCTGAAACAACTGCTTACCAGACCTAGCTGGTAACCTGTGTTGTTAGGTCAAGGCGTCGAGTACTAGATCTGAGCAGGCAAGCTCGAGGAGGACAAGACTGGGTCCTCCAGCGAGTTGGGGGTGTCCCTTATATACTATCCTATTGTTTACATCAGTGTACACTACATCTATAGATATCTGGTAC
>JBBPMG010000994.1:0-10552 GCA_038090195.1 Boletellus deceptivus | reverse complement strand
AGGTTCGGCAAGGGTGGCGGCATAGAGCGTGTTGATGGATGAAGCAGGAAGAAAGGTAGGATAAACAGGAATGGATGATAGAGATGAGAAATCTATAGTAGAAGAGGGAACAGAGGGTGAGGAGGAATGTTGGGAAGACGACATTGCAAATGTAGCGAAGCAGAGGTGAGAGGGCGTTGAGGATAATAGTGGCGTAAGAGAAGAAAACTGGGTCCATCATCTATCGTAGGGAATGAGACCTTTTATAGGCGGAGAGAATGGAGCGTGCATGACGGAGATTGCTCTCCGGTTCCCACATATTCTCAGCAGCTGAATAACCCTTCCACGTGGTCAGGTACTGGTATTGGCCAGGGGAGCCCTTGTGTGCGAGAATTCCCTTGACTTCATATTCTTCTTCGCCTTCGATGATGTCAAGCGGTGGCGTGGGGAATGAGGGGCCATGTGCTTCAGTGCTGCGGAATGGGGATAACAAGGAGGCATGGAAAACGTTATGGATTTTCCATGAGGATGGAAGGCGGAGGCGATAGGTGAGTGGGGATAGGGCTTGAGTAATCTCGAAAGGGCCCAAACGTTTGGGTGCAAGTTTCCTGGAGGGGTAGGGAATGTGGAGGTTAGTGGCTTCCAGCCAAACCTTATCACCCGGTTTCCAGGGAACAAAGTGGCGCGTGGAGTGTTGGGACATGAGGCGTCTGGCTGACTCATGCGTGGCGAGAGCCTCTTTTCGGGAGTCCTCAAGAAGGGCTAATCTGGATGTGAGAGCAGGGAGGAAGGTTTTTCCGAGAGGAGGGTAAGAGCGTGGTTCGTACCCGAGTATAAGGGAGAAGGGGGAGACTTTGGTGGATGAGTGGGGGGAACTATTATGGTGGAATTCTGCTGAAGAAATGAACGACGACCAAGTATGGGGTTGATTCATGCAAAAGATTCGTAAATAAGTCTCGATCTCTTGGTTAACTCATTTGGTTTGACCATCAGACTGTGGATGGTAGGTGGTGGAGAGTTTGACGTCGTAGTGTAGGAGTCGAGCCAGCTCCCGAGCGAAGGCAGACGCAAACTGAGGGCCACGATCAGAGATGAGGGAATCATGTAGGCCGAATCTTTTGAACATGTGATCGAAAAAGAGTTGGGCTACCCCCGCAGCGTCAATGGTTTTTGTACATGGAACAAGAATTAGCCCTTTCATAAGCCCATGGTTGACCATGACCAACAAGCTGTCAAAACCAGAAGAGATAGGGAGGTCGGTGATGAGGTCTAAGGAGAGTTGTTTGAAAGGGAGTGTGGCAGTCAATGGGATAGGAGAGAGAGGAGGTACTGTAGGATGGGTGTTGACCTTGGACTGTTGACAGAGGGCGCATCCGGCAATGAACAACTTGACAAAAGTAGTGAGTCCAGGCCACCAAAAATCTCGTTCAACGATGGCCTTGGTGCAAAAAACACCCATATGGCCCGTGGTAGGAGACTCGTGGATGGAGCGAAGGAGAGGAGAGTGAGAGGCTAGAGGAATGTACAGACGTCCCTTATAGTACAGATGACCGTTATCATAAGACCAGTCTGTAAGGGAGGAACAGGGAAAGAGAGGAGAACCGTCATGGAGAGACTGGATAGCACGGAGTACCAAGGAATCAGAAGAGGACGAGGAGCAGATATTATCAGCGAGCGTAAGGTCTAAAGCAGAGATGACCTGGGGTGTGGGGACAATGGCGGAGGAGACGTTGTCAGCGGAGGTGTCGACATGATCCCTGCAAGAGAGAGCGTCTGCGGGAGCCATTCAGGTTCACGGAGTAACCTGCCAGATAATGTCAAAGTCCTGAAGGAATAGCGCCCACCTGGCCTGACGACAAGAGAGTTTTCGAGGGTCTTTTAGGTAGGATAGGTTGCGATGGTCTGTGAGGATGGTGATAGGATGATTGGTGCCTTGTAAGTAATGACGCCATTCCTGGAGAGCGAGGATGACTGCTAGAAGTTCTCTGTCATAAATATCATAGTTATGTTCGGCAGGCAAAAAGGTCTTGGAAAAATAAGCGCATGGGTGAAGGTCTCCATTAGTGTCCGCTTGGAGTAGAACAGCACCAGCCATGAGGAGGGAGGCATCCGTCATGAGAGAAAACAGTTTGGAAACATTGGGAAGGGCAAGAACAGGGGCAGAGGAGAATGCGTCTTTAAGATGATCAAATGCTTGTTGTTGCAAAGGGGTCCATACCCACGGTTCATCTTTGCGTGTTAAAAGAGTGAGAGGGGCAACAACGTCAGAGAACCCGGGGATGAACTTGCGATAGAAGTTTGCAAAACCAATGAAGGAATGAACATCACAAACTGTGGTTGGTGGTTTCCACTCCTGGATGGCTCTGAGTTTGGAGCAGTCCATCTCGATGCATCCCTGTCCAATGATTAATCCCAAATATTCCATCTGAGGGGCGTCAAAAATGCATTTAGTGATCTTAAGGAATAGACCATGTTCTCTTAGGTATAGGAGTACTCAGTGAGTGCGTTCATGGTGAAGTTCCAAATTGTCCTTAGTGTGAATCCCCAGATCGTCCATATAGATCTTTAGCCAACGTTCCACTACCATATCCGCGAAGATGTAGTTCATGAATGCTTGAAATGTGGATGGAGCATTGTTAAACCCAAAGAACATGACGGTTGGTTCAAAAAGCCCAAGAGGAGTGATGAAGGCAGCTTTCCACTGATCTTCTTTGCATAATCGTACGTTGTTGTAACCCCAATGAATGTCGAACTTAGTGAACAGGGTTGAGTCCTTCATGTCGTCGATCAGGGTGGAGATCAGTGGAAGGGGATAGGCATTGCGAACAGTATGCGAATTTAGATATCTGTAGTCCTGACATGGTCGGAGGGTTCCATCCTTCTTTAGGACAAAGAAAAACGGGGATGCTTGAGGAGATTTAGAAGGTACAATTCAGCCAGTTTTAAGGTTTTCTTCGATGAAGGCACGACAAGCCTCGAATTCTGCTGGGTTAAGTGGATATACTTTAGCTATTTTTGGGACGAAGGATGGTTTCAGCTTGATGGTGTGATCCAGATGTCGATGAGGGGGTAGTTCTGCAAACATTTTCTCAGAAAATACATCCTCGAACTCCTTGCACCATTCAGGGACTTTCATAGTTTTAGGGGTCTCCCTTTGCACTAGTTCTGTTGACAAAGTTAGTTTACCAAGGTGTTCTGGATATCGGTCTTCTTCACCCTTCCAGGACGGACTCTCACGAAGAGGTACCACAGCGTCCTGAATCGTGAGGGTGTTGGCAGACCAATCAATGATGGGGTTGTTCTTTTTTAACCAAGGCATTCCGAGGATAATGCGAGAGGATCCTAGAGCAGTGACTAAGAATGTGATTGGACGCATATGCTCAGGTAGATCGATGGATGCGGTGATAGAAAACTTGATAGTTCCCATGTGGTTGTGAGTGCCGTCTACATTATAGGCTACGAGCAGTTGGGGTAGACGACGTATGCCGGACCTTAGTTTGGGGACGAGGGATGAGTCAATAAAATTGTTGGTAGCTCCACAGTCGATGAGAGTGGTAGTGGCAATGGTTTGATCTCTGGAGGATAAGTGGACTGGGAGGCAAACAGTCTGGTCATTGGGTAGCCCTACTAATACAGCGGAGATATCTAGGGAAGGAGACGTTGCTTCATCTTCCCTTAATGAAAACCCTATGACTCATCTTTGGGAGTTTCGTCGAAGCACAATTTCATTGTTTGGAGAATTTCTCCCTCGTCTTTTCCAGCAGCACGAAGACTTTGCACATAGGTTTCCAGAGGGGACTGAGGGGTGACAAGTGGCATAGGTGTGGTAAAAGCTGGAATAGTGGAGGATGTTTGGACCTGCTGTGGATTTCTAAAGGGGTTGGTCGAAGGTGGGATTCGAGTGGGGTCATTGTTAGAGAATGCTTGGCATTGTTGGGCATTGTGGCCTTTCTTTCTGCAGCAAAGGCAAAGTCCTTCACGGAAGCACCTGGTGCGTTCAGTGGGAGTAAGCTTCCCAACATGAATGGCATCGATGTCCATAGCATTAGGGTCTGAGGTGGGAGAGCGAGTGGTGAACAAGGACGGAGTACAATGTCCCTTTCTTAAGGCAGTGATATGGGCTTTTTGGGCATGGAACATCTTGGCCTTTTCAATCCATTCCTTGATGGTGGCGGGGACGGTGGTCATTGAGAGGATCATGATCAAGAGTTGTTGGTCGAGGCCAAGAGAGAATTGGTCAATGAGGGTGGCTTCGTTGGTGATCCCTGCTTTAATAGCGAGGTTCTGGAAATCTGTGATGTACTTTTGAAAACCATCATCGAACTCCCTATCCTTCTTGGTGGACTTCTGAACTAGTTTGGAGAGCTCAAGACAAGCGGTGGCTTTAGTGTTGAAGGGGTAGAATATGGACTCAAAGTTTTCGACAAATTTGTCAAACGTTTTATCAGCATTTGGGACTGTGGCGTTGGACATCTTGTCATACCACATCTCAGAGAAGGAGATGTCTCGTCCTTTACTCATCTTGTTAAGAACGGTCATGATCTTAGCATTGTCGGTGGAGTACAGAGTGGCATTAATGGCAAAGTAGGCCTTCATGGCCTTGATCCATCTGGTGGCGTCTGTGGGCTCACCGGAGAAATCAGCTGGGAGGGCAGCCTTGAGCTTGGACATGGCTATAGCAACTGGTGGGGGAGTGGGTGTTCTAACTGGAAGTAGAGCTGGTGGAACTGGGGCTGGTGTAGGCGAAGGGATTGGGGCTAGGACAGGGGGAGTGAGAGCAGGAGGTGTTGTAACTTCAGGTAGTGGGGGGCGATGAGGAGAACTCGGAGGTTCCAGTGCTAGTTCTTGAGAGGCAAAGATTCTGCGACGATGGTACTGGGGACTTGGGACTGGGGGTACTGGTGTGAACTGATGTGTTCCCAGAGGGGCTGGAGAGTATCTGGGACCACGAGAGGAAGATGTTTCCTCATCGGAAGATTCTGGGGGATGAAGACGTGGGGCTATGGTGGCTGGGGTAGGTCCTTCTCCTAGATAGGAGGGACAACAAGTACACTTAGTCTTTTGTTACGCAGAGCGCACCTTCTAGGACTAAGGTCGAGAAGGCCAACAGCAGGATGCTCATGAAGAGGTACAACTCAGCTGTGGCGAGCGACAGAGACTATACGTTCCTAGGAACAGACTGAGGATGGGGGACTCAAGGAGTGACACGAAGGTGCGTGTATTCAGTGCAGATTAAGCGTAAGGAACATACAGGACGATGGGTGGGTACTTATACTGGGATACACATAAGCGTAGAACAGTATGGAATGCCAGAGAACAAGGGACGCATAAGCGTGGAACAGTATGGATCATCAAAGAACAAAGGACACGTAAGCGTGGAACATTGACGAAGGGTAAAGAACAAAGATAAGTAAGCCAGAATGACAAAGAGGAGGGCGAAGTCTAGACACTATGGACGTATACCCAAGTGCTGCTCACCAGTACCAAGAAGTGTTTGTAAAAGAAGTAAAACATACCCCGAATGAGAGAACAGCGTTGGCAAAGAATAGAAAAGCAGAAGACATGAGGATAAAGGCAAAGAATTGTAACAGTAACCTGTGTTGTTAGGTCAAGGAGTCAAGTACTAGATCTGAGCAGGCAACCTCGAGGAGGACAAGACTGGGTCCTTCAGCGAGTTGGGGGTGTCCCTTATATACTATCCTACTGTTTACATCAGTGTACACTACATCTATAGATATCTGATACTGATCGGGTAGGAGGTACATGAGGAGAACATGTGTTTGGGCTATGGGTACTGGTCTGAGGGTTCTGGATGCGAGGCTGTAGGGTATAGTGGTAAAGGGGAATGCCATGAGGCAGTTCCTAACAAGATCCATGGAGATTAGCAAGGGTTAACTGTTATTTCTAGGGGGTCCGGGTCTATGTCAAATAGAGTGGTAACAGGGTTCTGTAGGCTCAAGGGCTTGGGTCTGGACTTTGTGTGCCTGTCCCTGACATGTGTCAAACATGTGTTGACTGGTGATAGGGTATGAAGTCATAGGGGTTTAACCCTGGGTCTAGGGATATGGTATGGTGGTCTAGACTACCACCTGTGTACCATGAGGCACTATGAGTCAAAGTGACTCAGACTGGTTCTGGACTCGATCTATGAGCCATAAGGATGTCCTAGACCTGTTAAGACCGAATGGGAAATAGCTAACCATTGTTTAATGAATATACCCATAGAAAACCCATAGAATATTCAAATGAAGCTAGAAAAGTATGGAAAAATACTAGAAAAATGCGGAAAACTATGTAGAAAAATAGGGGAGTGTAACAATAGTGAGACCAGATTTCTATTAGTCTTGCACTACTACCAAAGTGTGCTTGACAGCTAGGACTACACATATGTATAACAACAGAACTAGCTCATCCCTTGACCCCTGCTGTTTAGTAGAAGGGTCCTATCACTGACACCATGTTGTTCTGTGCCCCAGACAATACAACAGAAGAACACAAGAAAGTGTTCTTTACGGAGGACAAAGGAACACCGTCACTCCCACCTAGAAGCCTCCCATATGAAAACCCATATCAGAGTACTTCACCGATCCTATGACAAATTGCAGGAAGACCCTCCCCTGCCATGAACCCAATAAGAAGGAGAAGACCTTCCTCCTCATTACTAGCTCCCAGCCAACCAGCATTACTTGTAGTAACTATCAAAGAGCAGCGACCCCCCTCACCATTACCCTCTCCCCTGATTAAGGTAGAACCAGTTGTTTCAGAAGCATCCAACAATGACCAAGAAATGGCTGATGTATCTAACAGAAATGAGGACTCTAAAAAGTCTGAACTATATGCAGCACTCCCAGGAGATTTCAGCAGACAAGCTGAGGATGCAGAACGATGGCTTCTATCCATGAATGCTTATTTCACCATCAATGACCACATCTACAAACATGACAACAGAGTAATGATTCTTACCTTCCTCAATAAACTCACAAAAGGATGAGGGGAAGCTTTTGCAGAGAGTTGGTACAAACGAGCACCAGAATCAAAGTATGATGACTTCATCACAGCATTTTGAGCAGCCTTTGTCCCTTCTGGACAAAAAGAATGAGTTAGGAACACTATCTATGACCTAAAGCAAAGCAACTTCCCTGAGTCAGAAGAAAAGAATCTTCCACAATGACTAAGGAGAGGAAATTTCGACTTGTATGCCACTGCATTCAAACTACAAGCCTATCACAGTGAGCTCGAGGCTGGCCATGACAACATCCTTATAGATGTGCTATAACAAGGAGTAGACAGAAAACTTGCCAACACAATGGCAACCTTAAATCCACAACCAGAAACCTGGAAGGATTGGATCAAGCAAGCTCACACCTTCAACAAAAACTTCAGAAGGCTCAGAAAGATAAGAGAATGAATCCACTACATCCCATTCACCTCTTCATCTCAGGTCACCCCTATTCATGATCCAAATGCCATGGATATTGACTCAGTTTGCTTAACTCCAGCAGAAATGGCAGAGCATATGAGAAACGACAAATGCTTTGTCTGCCACCACACAGGGTGTTGGTCAAGTAACCATAGAAAGGGAGGACCATGTCCAGCCTTCAGAAACCGACCCCCAACCACCATCACACAGACTATCATGGACACTTTGGGAGAATTTATCCAGAACAGCAGTCTCTCCAGGAATGAGTTACTCCATATCCTCAAAGTTTGCACCACCACAGACAAGGAAAAGGAGGTCCGAACTACCATTCTAGAACAGGATTTTTGACAAGGAGGACAAAAGCAATGGCTGTACCTCTAATAGATCTCACACCAGTCTTTGTATTAGGAACAAATTCTAGAGGAATCAAACTCCCAATTCAACTTTACAAAACTGAAAGAGAAAAACCCATTGCAATCACTCCACTTGTCGACAGTGGAGCAATGGGATGTTTTGTCCATAAACATCTTGTACAAGCAAACCAATGGAACATGGACCGACTCCCAAGACCTTTCATTGCCAATAACATGGATGGATCAACCAATCAGGGAGGATTAATCTGCCACTCTGTCAAACTACAGCTAAAGATTGGGGAACAAGAGGAAGTACATGACTTCCTGGTATTAGATTGTGGAAAAGAACAAGCCATCCTAGGCATAACTTGACTTCAGGAAGTAAATCCACACATAAACTGGACTATGGGAACAGTTTCGATAACTCCAAAAAAAGGGAAAAGAGATGACCCAATCGAACAACAATACCTGATGAGGTATTTAGGACTAGACCATGTAACAATCACCAGAACTACTTTGTCAACTGAATTGGCACAAAAAGCGATGGCCTCAGAGACCACACTTTCAAAAGAATTCACAAAATATGCTGAAGTTTTTGGAGAACCCAGTAAAGGGGAACTTCCTCCATCCCAACCTTATAACCACACTATAGAGGTCACAAAGGATTTCTCACCAAAGGTGGCAAAGGCCTATCCACTTAACCTGAAAGAATTGGCTGCTTGTAAAGAATTTGTGGATGAACACCTTGCCTCTGGCAAAATCCACCCATCCAAGTCTCCACAAGCCTTGCCCTTCTTTTTTGTCTAGAAGAAAGATGGAGGACTTCAACCATGTCAGGATTATCAATATTTGAATCAGCATATCATGAAGAATGCATATCCACTCCCCTTAATCTCAGATTTAATAGACCAACTGAAAGATTCCACTATCTTCACCAAATTCAACATATGATGGAGATATAATAATGTCCAAATAAAAGATGAGGACACATGGAAAGTGGCCTTTATCACCCTGTTTGGACTCTTTGAACCAACAGTCATGTTCTTTGGACTCTATAACTCCCCTCTGACCTTCCAGGCCCTTATGGATGATGTATTCTGAGACATGGTAGCGGAAGGATGGCTCCTGATCTATATGGACAATCTCATCATCAATATGGATGGGGACCTGGTGCTCCACCACCAGTGTACTGAACAAGTACTCCATCATATGAGAGAACAAAAACTATACCTCAAACTCTCAAAGTGCTTTTTTGACATAAATGAGGTCAAGTACCTAGGAATGATCATTCACCCTGGGCAAATCACATTGGACACGGTAAAGTTACAGGCTATTCAGGACTGGAAACTGCCATGTTCAGTCAAGCGGTTCAATCATTCTTAGAATTCTGTAATTTCTATTGGAAATTCATTCCCAACTTCTCAGAGATCTGTTGTCCCCTCCACAATCTTACCAAGAAAGGGGTCTCTTGGGAGTGGATGGACCAATGTAAACAGGCCTTCCTTGCATTACAATGATTATTCTGCACTCATCCAGTTCTCCAATTACCTTGCCTTGAACAACCATTTTTTGTCATGATGGACACCTCTCTCATCATGTGCAGGGCAGTATTAATACAAAAAGACCTCAATGGCAATCTTCACCTGGTGGCCTACTTCTCTAAAATGTTCTCCCCAGAAGAACAGAATTATGATATCTATGACCAAGAACTACTGGCTGTCATCCACATATTGGAGGAATAGTGACATTACCTCTCCAGAACCCAACATCAGGTAACTGTGCTGACTGACCATAAGAACCTCATATACTTTCAGCAACCACAGAAACTTTCTTGCAGACAGGCTTGCTGGATGTTGTTCTTACAGGATTTCAACCTGACTGTCAGGCATGTCCCTGGCTCGCACATGGCACCAGCAGATGCACTCCCTTGCTCCTCAACCACCAATACTGAGTTTGACAACATTGGAGTGACCCTACTCAATGGAGTCCATTTCATTCATGCTTTGGATGTAGCACTCTGCAATAAGATTACTCAATTGTCCTCCACTGACCCTTTTGTGCTTGATGCCTTAACTGCCCTTTGTTATGGTTTCCTATGGGCTTACCCATTCCATATCCTCATTCCTTGGCTCTTCATCGTCAGTGGTATTCCCTTCTTATCATGCTGATGATTCTTTCCCTCACCTACCTCTGTCGGACATGGTAATCCCCCTCAATGAGGAGACACTACTGCTATACCTTGATCTGTTGACCATCCTGTGAGCTGTGCTTCCCTATTTGTACTATAGATGTTACACTTCCACATCTGGATGTTGCCACTCCCACAGTGTATCTCTCACTACACCATGTTTCCCCCATTCCCATATTGAGTAACTCCAACTACTATAGATGGTACTACCACATCCAGTTGGTACAGCAATGCTTGAGTATTTATATGGATCCATGTACAATACTTTTCCCCAGCTAGTTCTACACAATCTACATGTAGTTGCTAGTCATCCACGAGTCTGACCCAAGGGAAGGATAGTGAGACCGGATTTCTAATAGTTTTGCACTACTATTGAAGTGTGCTTGACAGCTAGGCTATGCATATGCATAACAAAAGAACTAGCTTGTCCCTTGACCCCTGCTGTTTAACAGAAGGGTCTGAACCTTTGAAACAATGTCATACCATGTGTTACACTCCCCTATTTTTCTACATAGTTTTCCGCATTTTTCTAGTATTTTTCTATATTTTTCTGACTTCATTTGAATATTCTATGGATTTTCTATGGGTACATTCATTATATTCATTAACCAA
>JBBPMG010000993.1:0-10560 GCA_038090195.1 Boletellus deceptivus | reverse complement strand
GGTCTACAGATCTTGGAGAAATTGGGGATAAGCTTACAATAGAAATTACAAAATCCCAAGAAAGATCGGACTGCTTTCACAGATCATGGGGGAGTCCACTCCTGAATGGCCTTCAGCTTGACCAGGTCTAGGGTGATTTGTCCTGGGCAAATGATCATTCCCAGGTATTCCACCTCGTTGACATCAAAAAAGCATTTCGTGAGCTTGAGGAATAGCTTGTGCTCCCTCATCCGCTGCAACACGCGGCGAGTTCGTTGGTGATGGAGCTCTAGGTCGCTGTCGGTATGAATGATAAGGTCGTCCATATAGATTAGCAACCATCCTTCGGTAACCATGTCATGAAAGATGTCATCCATCAAAGCCTGGAATGTGGGAGGGGAATTACAGAGTCCAAAGAACATGACCATTGGTTCGAAGAGACCGAATGGGGTGATAAATGCGGCTTTCCATTCGTCACCTTCTTTTATTCTGACGTTATTATATCCCCACCATACATCAAACTTGGTGAAAATTGTCGAGTGCTTTAGTTGATCAATTAACTCTGAGATCAGAGGGAGGGGGTAGACATTTTTTATGGTGTGTTGGTTCAGGTATTGATAATCCTGGCAGGGGCATAGTCCTCCATCCTTTTTGGACACAAAGAAGAATGGTGAAGCCTGGGGGGATTTTGATGGTCGTATCTTCCCTGAGGCGAGATGTTCGTTGACAAACTCTTTACATGTGGCCAACTCCTTCGGGTTCAATGGATAAGCCTTTGCTACTTTTGGTAGGAAATCTCACGTGACGTCAATGGCATGGTCGTAGGGTCACCTCGGGGGTAGTTCCCCTTTTGTTGGTTCCTCGAAGACATCTGAGTAAGTTCAGAATTCTTGTGGCAAACTCGTGCTGATTGTTTTTGTTTTCTGCGCTAATTCGGTGGATAAGGTGGTTCGAGTGATGGAGAGATGATCTAATCCTAGATATCTCATAAGATATCTTTGTTCAATGGGATTGGTTGGTTCAATCCGGGCGGATGGGATAGCGACCACTCCGGTCTCCCAATTGATTCATGGGTTTATTTCTTGTAACCAAGTGATTCCTAGGATTAGCTGTTCTTTTCCACAATCTAGGACGAGAAAGGTTCTTGATTCCTTTTGTTCTGCTACTTGGAGGATGAGGGTGACTGAATGTCAGATGAGACCCCCCTGATTGTTTGAGCCATCTATGTTATTTGCAACAAATGGTCGTGGGAGTCTGTCCATTTTCCATCCGTTTGCTTGGATGAGGTACTTGTGAACAAAACACCCTGTGGCTCCACTGTTGACGAGGGCGGTTACGTCAATGGATTTTTGTGTGTCTGATTGGTATACTTGAACTGGGAGTTTGATTGCTCTTGAGTTTGTTCCTAATACAAAGACTGGTGCAAGGTCTATAGGAGGCATAGCTATTGATTCTACCCTCCTTTTCAAAAATCCGATTCAATTGTGGTTACGCGGACCTCCTGTTCTTCGTCAGGGGTCATACAAACTTTGAGGATCCAGAGGAGTTCATTTCAGGAGAGATCACTCCTTTGGATGAATTCTCCCAGAGCATCTGTCTCTACTGTCGCCACTGTGGTCGAGGATCATTGATGAGTATTTCCTGCTGGCCGGGGTCCACCTCCCTTCCTGTGGTTACTTGAGCAACACCCCACTTGATGACATATGAAGCACTTGTTGTTTTTCATATGTTCTGCTCGTTTGGTGGGGGATAATCGAATGGAATCAATATCCATAGCGTTAGGATCGTGAGTAGGAGTTGTCCTGGATGTGGCAGAGAACGGGAGGTAAGAAGTTCGCTCTCTAATCTTCTTTAACCTTCTGAAATTCTCATCAAACACATGGGCTCGCTTTATCCAATCTTTCCAGGTCGTCAGCTGGAGATTGAGGGTAGCCATGGCATTGGCAAGTTTCCCATCTACCCCCCTTCTTAGGACATCTATGAGGATGTCATCATGCCCTGTATCCAGCTTACTTCGGTAGGCTTGTAGTTCAAAGGCCAAAGTATACGAGTCGAAGTTCCCCCGCTTGAGTCTTTGGGGAATGTTCTTTTCCTTGGCATCTGGGAAATCACTTTGCTTCAGGTCGTAGATGGTGTTCCTGGCCCGTTCTTGTTGCCCAGAGGGGACAAAGGCTGCTCGAAAAGCAGCCAGGAAGTCGTCATAGGTAGAATCAGGAGCTCGGTTGTACCAACTTTCTGCAAATGCAGCGCCTCTTCCCTTCATGAGCTTGTTGAGGCATGTGAGGATCATTACTGGTTCGTCCTTTTTATAGATATATTCGTTGATCACAAAGTAGGCATTCATTGACATGATCCACCTCTCGGTATCCTCAAGTTGTCTGCTAAAGTCCCCTGGGAGGGCTGCGCGAAGCTCTCCTTTCTTCTCAGGCTGATTGGCAGTGGCGTCTGCCATTTCTTCATCATTATCTGACGTCTCGGATACTGCCAGTTCTACTCGAATGAGCGGCAATGGTAATGGTGACGGGACAGTTGGCTCCGCTTTAGTCACAGTTGGTTCTGACGGATGAACGGGGGTTAACAATGAGGAGGAAGGTTGTCTCCTTCTGACAAGTGGATTCGCGACAGGGGAAGGTCTTCCTGCAATGCGTCACAAAATCAGCAAGGCACTCTGATATGGATTTTTGTATGGCAATGGCTGGGTCGGCTGGGACGGGGTTCCTTTGTCTTCAGTATAGAACACCTCTTCGTGTTCTTCATCTGATCCCTTTGGGGCTCGGTACGACGTGTTGTCAATAGTTTGGACCCTTCTGCTAAAAAGCAGGGGTCTAAGGACGAGCTAGTTCTTTTGTTACGCGTACGCGTAGTTCCTAGCTGTCAAGCACGCTTTCAATAGTAGCATGAGACTAATAGAGTTCCGGGTCTCACTATCCCTTCGCAAAGAGACTCGTGGATGACTAGCAACTACACGTAGATTGCGTAGAACTAGCTGGGGAAAAGTACTGTACATGGACTCGTATAAATACTTGAGCATTGCTGTACCAACTGGATGCGGTAGTACCACCTTTAGTAGTTGGAGTTACTCGATATGGTAGTTGGGGAAATGCAGCATGATGAGAGACACACCATGGGAGTGGTAACATCCAGATGTGGAAGTGTAACTGTAGAAGTACAAATAAGGAAGGCTGGCTCACAGGATGGTCAACAGATTGAGGTATAATGGTAAGGTTTCCTCGTTGAGAGGGATTACTGCGTCTAGAGGGTTCTGGGAAGTGAGGGAGTCATCCTCGTATTGCATCGGGAGGATACTACCGACGGAAGAGTTGGCGAATGTGGTAGTGGATTGGGCAAGCCCATAGTGTAACGTAACAAGATAGGTCTCTAGTTCTTGGTTTACACGTTCTGTTTCCCCATTGGTCTGAGGGTGATAGGCAGTAGAGAGGGCAACATCGTATTCTAGGAGTCATGCCAGTTCGCGGGTGAAGGCAGATGTGAATTGAGGTCTCCTATCAGAGATGCATTTATCATGTAAACCAAATCGGGGGAAGACTTTCTGGAAAAAGAGAGAGGTGATGCCTTTTGCATCAATGTTTTTGGTACAAGGGGCGAAAATTACCCCCTTCATAAGGCCATGGTCAACCACAACCATGATAGAGTCAAATCCGGCAGATAGGGGGAGATCGGTGATGAGATCGACAGATATGGACTGAAAGGGATGAGTGGCGGTGCTGGCAATGGGATTTGCTGGCAGAACTGTCAGGTGTGTGAGAACTTTCAAAGCCTGGCAGATGGCACAGCCAGAGATGTACTTTCGCATGAAACTGGAAAGCCCCAGCTACCAATAGTTGCGCTGTAACAGGTGTAAGAGTCAGAAAAAGCCGGCATGCCCCCCTATGCCAGAGGTGTGGATGGAATGCACTAGGTCCTGTTATGGTACAATACGGGCTTACCCAATCTGCAGCGACGTTCGCCACCCCCTGCGTCAGCAACATCTTCCCATCAGGGTACACGGATGACTCCCTCCCTTCCCTGAACCCACTAGATATGGTAGTCCCCCTCAATGAGGAAATCCTACCGCTATACCTCGATCTGTTGTCCATCTTGTGAGCTTGCCTTGTTATGGTACACTACGGACTTGCCCAATCCACGACCACATTTGCCGACCCTTCTTTGGGTGGTATGTTCCCCTCACCATACATAGACGACTCCCTACCATCCCAGAACCCGTTGAACGTGGAAGTCCCCCTCAATGAGGAAACCTTACCACTATATCTCGATCTGTTATCCATCCTGTGAGCTCGCCTTCCTTATTTGTACTTCTACAGTTACACTTCCACATCCAGACGTTGTCACTCCCACGGCATGTCTCTCATCATGCCGCGTTTCCCCAACTACCATATTGAGCAACTCCAACTACTATAGACAGATACTACTGTATCTAGTTGGTACAGCAATGCTCGAGTATTTATACGAGTCCATGTACAGTACTTTTCTCCAGCTAGTTCTACGCAATCTATGTGTAGTTGCTAGTCATCCACGAGTCTCTTTGCGAAGGGATAGTGAGACCCGGAACTCTATTAGTCTCACGCTACTATTGAAAGCGTGCTCAACAGCTAGGAACTACATGTACGCGTAACAAAAGAACTAGCTCGTCCTTAGACCCCTGCTTTTTAGCAGAAGGGTCCAAACTATTGACAATACATCATACTGAGCCCCAAAGGGATCAGACGAAGAACACAAAGAGGTGTTCTATACTGAAGACAAAGGAACCCCGTCCCAGCCGGCCCAGCCATTGCCATATGAAAATCCGTATCAGAGTGCCTCACTGATTTTGCGACACATTGCAGGAAGACCTTCCCCTGCCGCGAATCCACTTGTCAGAAGGAGACGACCTTCCTCCTCGTTGTTAACCCCTGTTCATCCGTCAGAACCAACTGTGACTAAAGCGGAGCCAACCGTCCCATCACCGTTACCATTGCCACTTATCCGGGTAGAACCAGCTGTATCCGAGACATCAGACAACAACAAAGAAATGGCAGGCGCTACCGCCAATCAAACCAAAAAGAAAGGAGAACTTCGTGCTGCCCTCCCAGGAGATTTCAGCGGACAACCAGAAGACGCCGAAAGATGGATTATGTCGATGAACGCCTACTTCATGATCAACGACCACATCTATAAAAAGGACGAACCAGCAATAATCCTCACATGCCTTAACAAACTTACAAAGGGATGAGGAGCTGCGTTCACTGAAAGCTGGTACAACCGAGCTCCTGATTCCACTTATGACAATTTCCTGGCTGCCTTTCAAGCAGCCTTTGTACCTTCAGGACAACAAGAGCGAGCCAGGAACGCCATCTATGACCTAAAGCAAAGCGACTTTCCAGATACCGAGGAAAGGAACATTCCCCAAAGGCTCAAACGAGGAAATTTCGACTCGTATGTTTCAGCATTCGAATTACAAGCTTACCGAAGCAAACTGGATAGCAGACACGATGATATCCTCATAGATGTCTTGAGAAGAGGAGTAGACGGGAAACTCGCCAACACCATGGCAACACTTAATCCCCAACCAACGACCTGGAAGGATTGGATAAAGAGAGCTCATGTGTTTAACGAAAATTTCAGAAGGTTGAAGAAGATCAGGGAGCAAACCTCCTACCTCCCGTTCACCTCCACACCCCAAATCACTCCCGCTCGAGACCCAAACGCCATGGACATTGACTCAGTTAGGCTCTCTTCCACCGAGCGAGCTGAGCATATGAGAAATAACAAATGCTTCATATGCCATCGGGTAGGGTGTCAATCAAACAATCACAGGAAGGGAGGAGGATCCAGACCTGCAGGAACTACCCGTCAACGATCTGGGGCTACTGTAGCGGCAGTTGAAACAGACGCTTTGGGAGAATTTATCCAGAAGAGTGATCTCTCCTGGGGTGAACTCCTCAGGATCCTCAAAGTCTGCACGACTCCTGAAGAAGAACAGGAGGTCCGTGCAACTACTATCGAACAGGATTTTTGAAAAGGAGGGTAGAATCAACAGCTATGCCTCCTATAGACCTCGTGCCTGTCTTTGTATTAGGAACAAACTCTAGAGCAATCAAACTCCCGATTCAAGTATACAAATCAGATGTCCAAAAATCCATTGACATCACTGCCCTCGTCAACAGTGGGGCTACAGGATGTTTCATTCACAAATACCTCGTCCAAGCAAATGGATGGAAGATGGACAGACTCCAGCGACCGTTCGTCACAAACAACGTAGATGGGTCCAACAATCAAGGAGGCCTCATTCGACATTTGGTCACCCTAACCCTCCGGATAGTGGAACAGGAAGAGTTGAGGACCTTTTTAGTCTTAGATTGTGGAAAAGAACAATTAATCCTCGGGATCACTTGGCTATGAGAAACAAACCCACGAATCAACTGGAAGACTGGCATGGTCACCATTTCCCCCGCCCGAACCAAGCCAACCGATCCTGAAGAGCAATGATACCTTATGAGATATCTGGAGCTGGATCATCTTTCCATCGCCCGGACAACCTTGTCCACTGAATTGGCTACAAAAGCAAGGACAACCAGTACGAGCTTGCCAATTGAGTTCCAAACCTACAAAGATGTATTTGAGGAACCGACCAAAGGAGAGTTACCTCCGAAATGACCCTATGACCATGCTATTGATGTCACACGCAACTTCATACCCAGAGTGGCAAAAGCATACCCCTTGAACCTGAAGGAGTTGGCCGCGTGTAAAGAATTTGTTGACAAACATCTCGCGTCAGGAAAGATACGACCCTCAAAATCACCACAGGCATCACTGTTCTTCTTTGTATCAAAGAAAGATGGCGGACTATGCCCCTGCCAGGATTATCGGTATCTAAATCAACACACCATGAAAAACACTTACCCCCTTCCCCTGATCTCCGAGCTCATTGATCAATTAAAGAACTCCACAATCTTCACCAAATTTGACGTGCGATGGGGATACAACAACATAAGAATAAAAGAGGGCGATGAATGGAAAGCCACGTTCATCACCCCATTCGGTCTCTTCGAACCAACAGTAATGTTCTTTGGGCTTTGCAATTCTCCTCCTACGTTCCAAGCCCTGATGGACGATATCTTCCGAGACATGGTTGCAGAAGGGTGGTTGTTAATCTATATGGACGACCTTATCATTCATACAGATGGCAGTCTAGAACTCCACCACCAACGCACACGCCGGGTGTTGCTGAGGATGAGAGAGCACAAGCTGTTCCTCAAACTCATCAAATGTTTTTTTGATGTCAAGGAGGTCGAATACCTAGGAATGATTATTCGCCCAGGACAAATCACCCTGGACCCAGTCAAGCTGAAGGCCATTCAGGAATGGACCCCCCCACAATCCGTAAAAGCCGTCCAATCTTTCCTGGGGTTCTGCAATTTCTACCGCAAGTTCATCCCTAACTTCTCCACAATTTGCAGGCCTCTTTACGACCTCACTAAGAAAGGGGCAGCGTGGGCTTGGATGGACCCGTGTCAACAAGCTTTTCAAGCATTACAAGCGACCTTCTGTACTCGACCGGTCCTTCAGCTTCCGAAAATAGAACACCTGTTTTTTGTCATGACCGATGCCTCCTTAGTAGCATGTGGTGCTGTCCTCATGCAGAAGGACACCAATGGGGATCTCCACCCCATGGCCTACTTTTCTAGGACCTTTTCCCCCGAAGAGCGGAATTACGACATATATGACTGGGAACTACTGGCGGTCATCTGAGCATTGGAGGAATGGCGGCACTATCTCACAGGAACCCAACATCAAGTAATGGTTCTTACTGATCACAAGAACCTCACCTACTTCCGCCAACCCCAAAAGCTGTTGCGGCGACAAGCCCGTTGGATGCTGTTCCTACAAGATTTCAATCTAGCATTCAAACACACCCCTGTGTCTGGAATGGTGCCTGCCGATGCCCTCTCCCGAACCTCCGGTGAGCATACGGAATCAGATAACATGGATGTCACCCTCCTTCCTGCAGAGCACTTCATCCAGACCATCGATCTCGCTCTGAGGAACAAGATCATCCACTCTACCTTTTCCGACCCCTTTGTTACCAATGCACTCGCGGCGCTGGCTGAAGATAAATCTATTATCCCATGCGTTCACCCAGCTGATTGGCATTTTGCTGACGGGTCGCTCTATTATCAGGGATGACTCTACGTCCCAGAACCAGCCCGACAGGATCTGGTACACTCAATCCACACTTCTGGCGCGGGAGGACACATCGGCTTCTTCCGACTTTTACACCTGTTGCAGCGTGACTATTGGTGGCCAGGACTTTCCGGCTTTGTGCGAAAATACATCTCCGGTTGTGCCACCTGCCAAGCTTCCAAAGTTCTCATGCACCCAACTGTTCCCTTGGCCAATCCCATTGCCAGCACCGCCACTCGCCCATTTCAGTCTGTGTCTGTCAATCTCATTACCAATCTCTCCCTATCTGCCAGATTTGACTCCATCATGGTTGTGGTTGACCATGGCCTTACAAAGGGGGTAATTTTCACCCCTTGTACCAAAAACATCGACGCAAAGGGCATAGCCTCTCTCTTTTTCCAAAAAGTCTTCCCCCGATTTGGCTTACATGACAAATGCATCTCTGATCAGGGACCTCAATTCACCTCTGCCTTTGCTAGGGAACTTGCCCGACTGCTCGAATACAACATCGCCCTTTCCACCGCTTACCACCCGCAAACTGATGGTGAAACTGAGTGTGTAAACCAAGAACTTGAAACCTACCTCCACATCTTCTGTCAAGGTAATCCCCACATTTGGTCCGACCTCCTACCTATGGTGGAATTCTGCCACAACACTGCCGTGCATTCCGTCACTAAACAGACTCCGTTTTCTCTCATGATGGGATATGAACCCCGCGCCTACCCCTCTCTCAGAAAAATGTTTCTCCCTGCTCTAGAAGAACGACTCTCTCTACTAAAATGAGCCCGGGAAGAAGCACAGCATGCCCATCATGTAGCTAGACAACAGATGGCGGCACGGATCCGATCAAAATTCAAACCTTGGAAAGTTGGCAACAAGGTTTGGCTGGATAACAGGAATCTCCAAATGCAGTACGCTTCTCGCAAACTGGCCCCCCGACAGGAAGGGCTGTTTGAAATAGAAAGGGTTATCTCTCCGGTGGTCTACCAATTGCGGCTGCCTCCCACTTGGAAGGTACACCCCGTGTTCCATGCCTCTTTACTCTCCCCTTATCAAGAAACTGCAGAGCACGGCCCCAATTTCATCAATCCGCCACCCGATGTCATCGTGGGGGAAGACCAGTATGAAGTCCAACAAATCCTAAGTCATCAAGGCACCACAGGCCAAAGGCAGTACCTGGTCTCCTGGAAGGGGTATTCCGCAGCAGAAAACACTTGGGAACCGGAACGGAACCTAATTGGGGCACGACAACCACTAAATGCATATAAAGCAGCTCGTCCCAAGGAATTCCCTCCAACCAGCCGACGAAGACACCCCAACTGAAGGAAGGACCCCTACGATACAAATAGTTACCATGTTCTCTTTCCCCGTTCTTCCAACTCCTGCCTACATCTGTCTTGTCCTCTATTTCGCTTTCATTTTCTTTCCTCTTCTTCTCTTGGGCCTCTACATCTGGGACTCCCACAGGCGCATCATTAGTCTCAGGAACAATGTGCGCTACGCCGTCACTGTCTCCGCTCTGCTGCAACCAGCTCCCCCAGCCAATGACAACTTCCCTGATCCTACCCAGCCACAGGAGTTACCCCAGGCCATGTGGACATGGGGTTTCTCGGTGACATTTCCAGGGGAGGACTCCACCAACGGGGGCTGGACCAGCAATGCCAATTCAGGGTGGTGAGTCCGAAGACACAGCCTGCGCCCATAACGAACTTTTTGCTTCCATTCCCGATCGATATTTCGAAACCTTCTTCACCTCCACTCGAGCAGGCACTTTATACTTCATTCCATTTCATCTTCACCCCTCTCAATTAGTTTTTCAGAAAGTTTCCTATTCCCCATCTTTTCTCCCTACTGCCAAACCCCAAATCTAGAATGACAGACCCATCTCTTCCCCCATCTTTGGAAGATCGCCCTTTACTTCAATTGGATCGCCTCACAGATTCCCACATGATGGGATTTATCTTTGATCTTTTGGACTCCCCTGACGCCGTATTTGTCTTGGAACAAGTCATTCGACGAGAGAATGATGTTTTCCTTCCTTTACTCCTTCGCCTTTACTCGTTTTACATCCATTCTCGGCGGCTTACAGTGGATCTATTAGCTTCCTCTCGCACGATCGAGGAATTAGGATTACCTCATTGGATTTCCACTGCAAACAGTCTTCATCACCTGGGAAGGGCGCACACCACCCTCTTCGAGCTATTCGAGGCAGCGGGATTGATACCACTTATCTACTGACTCCCCGAGGATGTCTACCTCCCCATTCTTAGAATTCATTTGGCCCTCCTCTCAGACGAGGAGTACCAAGAGTACTACTGGAGGGAACCACCCAGTGGTGAGGTAGACCAGGCCGGACACTCGAGACTCGGCTCTCCAGTTCCTAGCCTACCATACTCGGTA
>JBBPMG010000992.1:0-10562 GCA_038090195.1 Boletellus deceptivus | reverse complement strand
GACCATCATAGTAATACGAGAGGGTGGTGAGAATGATGGCGACGTCCGGATGTCCAAACTCGGCTCTTTGTGTTGGAACATCTTTTGCTCTATACGGGACCGCGAGCATGGTGCGTGGTGGAGAAAGGCCATAGTCTACCCGCCATCGCCGCCCTTTGAGAGCGAACAAAAGAATGCTGCCGGCCAAGAGACCACGTAGCAGCAGCAGACCACTCCACCATAAGCTTGGTGCAAAACACTCCTTCACCAACTGAATGTGTGTGGGCTGGACGTCTTCGCATAAGATGAAGCTTCGGATCGCGTCCACAAGGTCAGAGTGGAGGTGTCCAAAGCTGATATTTGGAAGGAATCCATCGATGGTGTCTTGTACTATCCGTGAGACCAACTCTTCGCCAGCCTCTGCTTGCAAAACACGAAGATGGGGGAAGGATCCGGGCGGTCCGGGTTCATACTCCGTGCCAAACGGAAACAACTCGTGAAGGGAGGATGCGTGTCTATTCACGAGGCCAAGTACTTGTTGAATTGTGGTCCATCGTTCTGGGGAGCCTTCCATATGTCGCTGGGGGCCAACAGCAAATACCAATTGAGATCGAACGTCAAGGATTTCATCACTTTCATCTAATACGTCTCGTGAATGAGAGTGGAACCATTGCTGGAGCTCTAGGAGCAGATGCGCTAGTTGATCTTCTTTTTCTTGAGCCAGCTGCTTCTCCACGCTCACAAGCTTAAACGACAGAACGTGCTCCGGCTGAAGGACCAGAATCCCACGTTCTTCCACACATTCTAACATGATTTGGTGCAAAGAAGCCACGCTCTGGCTGCTGACTCCTTGAGAGCGAGAGAACGGGAGGTAGTATATCCGTCTATTGACGAGTCCACCAAGCCGATCCGCGAAAAGGTGAAGCGCGGGCGCTGTCAACTGTTTCGGAACGATGACACGAACGAGCTGATCGCCATTCGCAAGAACAACAGCAACGATAGGGATTATAACGGATGTCTTTCCCTCGCCCATATTGAGTTGCATCACTGTGTTGTCGCCCGAGCGTGGTGATATCATCTCGCCCGCGACTTCGACCTGAACACGGCGAATCAAAAAGTCGCCTTGTAACTGATGTAGACAAAGTGCATGGCGTCAGCAGATATTCCACACGTAGCATGAAAAGCACACCTGTATTAGTAGCCAGTCTGGATGGGCTTCTGCGTTCCAACCGTCACATGGTTCGTTTTTTAGCTCATGGAAGAGCTCTTCGTGATGGTCGTTCAAGCGTAGCAGAAGCAATCTTCGAGCACGTTGCAACCCAAGCATGATCAGAGCGAACCTTACGAGAGTCCTCTTCCAATCGTCGGGGAGTACCACCAGCGAGTTCGACGCGAGGCACCCAAAGAGTGCGTAGACAGTGATGTGTGGCCATTGACCAGACTGCGCGACTGCCTGTTCGCTCTCGGTTCTTGGGCCCAGATGCCTCCGGAGAAGGTGAAGCGTTTCCACGCAGGCGGCTCTGCACCTAACATAGTGCTCTACAAGTATCTCCGGAGTAGGTGGCGTCGTCGTTCTGTGATCTACGTGGAGCATCTCGCTTTCAAAGCATTCCGCACTTGTGCGGAGAGCCGAGACATATTGGTGCTGAAATGGATTTACTGCCTCTGTCCCAATGATGGAGATCAGTTGATGTAACGACGTGGAATCAGAGAGTGAAGTGCTCCCGACGCCGATAGTATACTGAGGCAACCTAACGTCTGCCCGTAACGATGGTGCAGGTCTGGTGAACAATTGATCCGCCTTGAGCTGCCATGAGCCACAGGAAGGAATATGCTGCGAAGGACGGAACGAGTATGGGGCCGTGTCAGGAACTCGGGAGGCCTGAGAGCGCACATTGTCCAGAATCTTCTGAACACGAATCAGATGCTCTTGGAGTTTGAGATTGCGAAAGCAGTCGGAGAAGTGATTCCGAACTTCGGAAGTAAGCTTGGCTATGTCATATAGATCGGGATCGAGTGAGCACGGCGGGGAGGTCTCACATGGCCAGGCTGCCAACAACTCTTGGACTCGCTCCGGCCATTCAGAGCTGTGCACAGTGGTGTGGGCACATTCGGAAATACAGTTGTGCAGAAAAGAGAAAGATGGGTAACATCCCTTTGAAACAGGATAGGAATCGTAGTGGGGTGGATCTTCGGACCGAAACTCCAAGTGCGACGCGAAGGCTATAAACATGGGAACTAGGTGAAGAAGCTTCGGTGAGGCATACGCCATCGAGGGTAGCGAGAAGAGTAACTGAAGCCATTTTCTTTCGTCGCTCCCTCGCAGGATATTGTATGCCTTGAGCCATATCAGGGGAAGATCTGGAGCTAACCATGTCCGGTCATATTGGAGAGACAATGCAGCGCCCCCGACCACGTCCTCCGTCCACGATTCTATAAACGTCCATATATCTTTTATGTTTGCGGCGGTCCGGCGATAGACGTAGGTCGCTGCGGTATGAGCACGATTCTCTCCCAAGGTGAGACCCGCCAAGTCTCTTGCAGAGTACCGGACGTCCGAGTCGGAATTTGTGTTTGATGGATGCCCAGAGAACTCGGATGGGAATAGATATGCAGCTCGTTGCATACTGCGCTTGAAGAGATGATCATCTTGTAGCGGAAATCTTGGGAATAAAGGACTTGATTCGCCCTCGTGGAACAGCCGAACTCTTTCTTGGCGTTCTTTAATTGCTTTGGAGAGGACGAACAATTCATGGTAATGCGAACTTGCCGGTAAATTGAGCCATTCCATCATCTGCATGGAATGATTGGGATACCACCTCGGTGAGGGACTTATAGACGCGATCAAGCTCAGGAGCTCCGCATCACGGGAACCAAATATCACATTTGACCAACAACTGGCTGAACGGAGCGCTGACAACACTTCCTCTGTACCAGATCTGCCAGTAAGGGGATCGACGCTGCATCCGCTGGTCAGGGCATGTAGACAAGCACAGTATAACTTGCTTGTCAAATCGGCATTTCCTGTCAAGCAGCCTAGGTCGGTATTGACCCTGTAAGTCCGATACGCGATCCGTTCAAGGACGGGAGCGTGAGTGGTGATTTCGACGCGAACGTGATATCCGTCCGTTCGAAATGAAATCTCACCGTCAGGGATGAGGATGCAGCGGGGGATGAGCTCGACAGCATTGACATTCCTGGTCTTTGGTCGAAGTACCAGCTGATTGACTAGCCCAAACAGGGTCCCGACAGACTGATTCTCGTCGTAAACCATGCCCTGCACGTCGCGAGATTGAAGCTCCCCATCCTCATCAACATAGAAGGATAGGCCATAGCGCGGCAAGACAACAGACAATTGTGACGATGACGTAGGTTTACTGGAGTCGACTGATACACTGACAATAAGATCCTGGGGGGGACAAAGTGGTCTTAGGAGGCTAGAGACCATGTCCCATGTTCGACTTCGTATGTCTACGAGGAACTCGTGGCCTTTCTGCACGCGATAATGCCCAGGAATGCAGCAAACGCGCCAGTTGTCGGATGAAGCTTCCCAAAGGGTGTTGAGAGGACGAATCTCCATAATAGACGTAGAAAGGTTTAACCAGTGGACATGTCCCTCGAGCAATACTGTTGGCAAGTCTCCCTTCAGACTTTCATGAGGAATCAGCTCAGTGATTTCCAAACTCCCGGTGGATGTCCGCATTCGTTTGGCTCGGATTACGAGATCTGAATCATTGTTTCTGAGAGAAAAGTACACCTGGGTAGGCCACCTGAGCTCTTGTGTTACGATTCACGCTCTTGAAAGCGTACTGACCTGGTGGTTGGAGATCATGCCCTTGGTTGAGTAATCCATCCCAGGAAGACCACCTGGTATAACCTCGAGCGTTTGCTGTACATGCGTTCAGTGACCTGTGCTACACGAAACATACCGATATACCTCGCCAAATATTAGTCTGTATAGCGGATGCCGCACCAATTTGCTTGGCAACCAAGTCCCAGACGGTTTCCCGTTGATCAAGAGTGACCCATCTAGGATATTGAGATGCACTGCCTGTGGACGCTGGTGGGGTAGTGACGCGGTTGTGCACGAAACCCAGCGTGAGTTCGGAGCCTGTAATGACCGCCACCTCGAGCCCGGGCGATAGCCAGGCCAAATCCTGCTCAGCGCAAGGTTGACACCCCTATCATGGAAGTCAGCCTGAATAACGCGGCTTACAACGTTCTCAAGAGCTAGAGAGAGGCGAAGATCTCGGTCGAGGAGCAGTCGTGAATAAGCGGAGAGATGGGATGTCTCGCCAGGCATATGAAGGTGGATTAACATGGCAGAAGAAAGTAAAGCCTCGATGTCTTCTGCTGAGTGAAGGAGCTTTGGGATCATGACAGGATCCACATCGAATGTGCTCCGACAGATGGCGGCGGTGTCCCGTAAGACCCCACGAAGTCTCTGATCCATGGGCGTTCTTGCAAGCTCCGCTGATAGCTCCTTTACCCAGGAGAACACGCTGCGGCGCATAATACGAAGAAGACTGACTATTTCCAGTGAGATTGCTTCATCCGGGCTGGACGCAAGTAGACGACGGAGCAAGAGAGAAAGGGTATCCATCGTCACATTCTCCAGCCAGCTGGCCGAAACGTTCAGGATAGTGTCACGAATCTCTCTCAGAAGTGCAAAACAAAATGTGGGCTGTTGGATCTCCTGATGCCATGTCGGCCCGGTATCTGCAAGCGGCCCAACCTGACCAGTTGCTTGGGCCAGCAGCATGTATATCTCGTGACGACGAAAGCTCAACGATCGACCGCGGAGTTCTCGCAAGATATTGAGCCACTGGAGTAAACCGCCGCTGCGCAAGTGTCCAAACGCCATGTATTCATGGACAGAAAGATCTTCGTGACAGTCGGCCGAGCCTGCTACAACTGCGTTTGACGTGTGGGAAGTGGAATCGACATACTTTTGTAGACTTTGATATGGTCCGTCTTGAAGCTTATACGTGCAGCAGCCCCCGCCGTCACTCTGATACACTAGCGCCTGAGAAACAGTGGTGCCAGCATGCGTATCGAAACCGACGAATTCCAACCCGTTGCCGACACAGACCTGTTCTTGCTTGGCTGGGATGTGCGTTGTGGGATGTAAGATGGTGAATGGCTTTGTACGGGATACAAGGGTGACCCTTGATCTCGGATGCTTGACAAGGTAAGGATGGAGTGGACGATAATCACCGAGTGCATAATGATCTCCTACTGGCAACCTAGAATGCGATATATTCCCCCAGGCAGACGGAGAGCAGAGATCGACCAAGATGTGAAGTGTAGCAGCGCGCCACATGTTGAAGGAGACCGGGCAGTCTAATTCGAACACGACAACCTCAGCTTCGAGTTGCTTGGCTGGTAATGGCCACTCGTGAACACGAATCGACATATCCACACTGTACATGGGACCAGCCTCTGCTTCCCTTCTCCGAAGTTCGGTATAGCGAGCGTTCATTTCCCGCATCTCAACGATCTTTTCACGAACTTCACGCCGTGCTACTTCTTCGATTTGAGTCTTGAGACGCTGAAGATGGGGAGACTTCCTGTAGAAACGAACGGCAAAGCTGTCCGTAGTGGCTGCTGAAGAAAATACTGACCACTGGTTTCGTGCCTTGGAGCCTTGGTGATGGTATCGCGACTTGGAATGACGGCGAAAGAGGTATTCATGTGCGCGGAGGACACGATGGAGGTTAGTTGCCTTGCAAAGTAATAGGCGCTCTAGAAGACTTGTGGGTACCTCTGGGGAATAGTCTGCGAGGATGGGGATTTCCTTGACTGCTATTTTATCAAGCGCAATCCAAATTTCGACAGTGGTCAACAACATGATCGAAAGAAGCTCTGGATTCCCCGCGTATGATTTTAACGCACTCGAGGAATATTTGTATGCTGAAACCTCCAACTTTACACAGGCTTCATCATTGCTCGTGACGTGATCAACCCAGGTGTCGATGCCCTGCTCAACTGCCCGCTCGAAATCGTAGAGGGTGACATGAGGTTCAGCACGATATGCTTCCTCGAAGAAGCCCCAACCAGAAGACAGAAAGTCACCAAGAACACCTCGAGGATGGTGTATAGGGTTAAATGGAACGTCGGGAGGACTGATGTAGCGACTGGCAAGAGTGTTTCGGAGATAGTCTTTGCCGACCAAGAGCGATAATTGAATGTCTCGAAAT
Organism: Boletellus deceptivus; assembly: GCA_038090195.1. Lineage (NCBI taxonomy): Eukaryota > Fungi > Basidiomycota > Agaricomycetes > Boletales > Boletaceae > Boletellus > Boletellus deceptivus. The sequence goes on along the minus strand of JBBPMG010000992.1, from coordinate 4,383 downwards.
AGGTCGAGTTGAGAGGGAACCCAGAGTGGGGATGCGCGCTGGGCGGCCTGCACCTGTCTCCACCTGTTTTCGATGGTCGATTGGAGGGAGCCACATGCTTCCAGGACGGTGCGCGAGAGCCAGTCCGGCGCAGATGAGTCAAGCTTCCTCAGACGTCGGCTGATCTTGGCCGACATAAAGTGGAGGAGGTCACTTGGGAGATCCGCGCAGGTATTTTCCTCCGCTAGGCAACACATGAAGAACAGCATGAATTCCTTGTAGGCACCATGCCCGAGAGGAGACCGATCTAGTGTCGTCTGTAGGGTGACCCTGATGAGAATCCAGAGGGACGAACGCCGCCACGGCAGTAATATCAGGTCGTTCCACACAACGTCATCACCCATGCGTTTACTGATGCGAGGAACGTCTGCAGGTCGACCGACACTTCTCAGAATGCCAGTAAGCAATTCGGTAATGAAGCGTGGATGAGCGGTCTCTTCAAAGCCGGGCGGCTGCTGAGCAACACCGAGATCATCACGATCCATGTGAGCGAGGAAATTGCAGAGCTCAGAAAGAAAATCCATATCACTGAACACGTTGTTGGGAATCTCGATGACCGGCCCAGGATATGAACAGACGAGCTTTCCTCGTGTAGTCATCACATCTTTAGCCCTCGGGGAAATCTCGAACGACTCGAAAATGGTGACATCCTCTTGCTTTCTGAAGACGACCCCTGCATTTTGGGCTCGGATAAGCAACGCGAGAGTGTCTACACGTCGTGAGCTGCGAGGATGCTGCGGTGGTGGGTCAAGCACCTACCTCCAGCACCCATGCTGCTCAATTGGGAGACAGTTTGGAACGCATCCATACTTTCAGACTGGACTACGGTTTGCAGATTTTCTAGCATTCGTAACACGCTATTCCACAGGTGGATATGGGTCTGGTCGATGTGGTCACAATGAAGACGGGCAGCAGTTGCAACGGATCTCGCCAGAAGGTAGTCGTTGCGGACGCTGTGGTCATCGCCGTCAGGGAGCCGAAGAGGACAGAACACATGAGTGATGATGTATTTTGATGTGCCAATGTCATCGAGGTCAAGGACAGAGCGAGGCATTCGAGCACAGCCCACAAGTATGCCTGGCTCACCCAACCGCCGCAATACCACGGCCATCAGCAACACCACTCTTTCTCAGCTCGCTCGAGCGGGCCACACGCAAAAGGCGAAATGGAGCGCGTGGTGGATGCGGTGTCAGGGATTGAGGAATCACCCTTGAACGTTACTTTCCCTGCGGATAGTATAATCAAGACGAGATACCGTGGCTAGCATCCTGGCAAAGTCATCTCCACATTCAAATCTACTATCCTGACTCGCTCGACGAAACAATGTCATCTCTCTCACCCAGAGCAAGGCCGACCGGAACTCGTCCGAAAATACGGCGCTCAACCTGCTCTCGGTTCAAAGCTCACTAAGGCATACCTTGACGAGGCTTAGTCCAATCACTGTCAAACACACATCATGAGAACAACTTACTTGCCATTTACCCTCCATTTCCCGTTCTTGTTATCCAGCTCATCTGCGATATGCTGCGGAATGCCGACCACCACATCTGCCTTGTTGGTTCGGAGGCTCAACAGAGGGAAAGCACCCGCCAACGGGCCTGTCAACGGATTCATTCAGATCATCTCAGCATATACGTCGTCCGTTCAGCGCCTACCAAGTGCCGTAGAAAACGCTGTAGAGACCGGCCACTTGACATCTCCGGTAAGTCTGGCATTTCCACTTATCTCAGCGCTATGCCGATATGACGAAATCCATCAATGCGTACTTGCGATAGCTAAGAGATAGCCAGGGATCTATTAGTCTCACTGGAACGCGTGATTTGCATCACAGTTACACGCACTTGAGGTCACCCTAGCGGTCGCCGTGTGAGTACTGTACCAGATCCATGGATAATAGACATGCCTTGAAAACGACGAGATCACTGCCATGTAGCCACTCCCAAAGTTGACCAGCTCTTTCCTTCATGTTCCAGTATGGCCACGGCTCAGTCCAGAACTTGGCAAGTGCTTGCCCGTTGACTTTCGGACCATTCGCCCTCTCCAAGTCTGTGCTCAAAGTGAAGATGCCCTGGTCGAGATAGGACCGCCACCGTGTCACCATGTGTTCTAAGTGAGCAGATGATTCGGTGACTGGCTCAGGAAAAAATGTCGTGGAGAGAAGGGACGTAATGGTGCTCCCAAAATCAGTAGGGGTAACGTCGGAGACAAACCAAGGGAAGAGTTTTGGGCTGAGGACAAAGGTCAGCGGCTTCACCAGCACCAAGATTTCCACTCACTGGAACACCACCTTTGAAAAGTAAGGGGTATATGTCACCAGAAAGTCCGCAAAGACAAGATCGGTGAACAGCTATGAAACATGTCGTCCTTGGCATACGTTATAATCGCCAGAAAACTGGGGCTTATACCTCGAAACCCGCTGATTGCAATGAGCAAATCAGGCGGCGTTCACGTCTAGATTTCCCATACCATTGTCCAGAACAAAGTCACAACGCTTCTCTGATCCCAGAGTCTTAATGTATTCCCAAACGGTCTCTTGATCATCTTTGAGGATGAATCCTTGTCTCGCTCGCTGGGCATCTCTTCCAACTGTTTGCAGGTTCTCAATGTCCGATGGCGTCAGGTGAGTCAGGAGGGAAAGATCCTGTGCTAAAATGAGCAAGAACTTGCTGACGACTGAAAACGCTCATACACTAGCATTTCCCCTGCAGCGGTGCACGTTCAGGCCGAAACATTAGATGCACGAATAAGGAGACATGTGCTCGCCAGAGACATATCTGAACCATCTCTCTGAAAAGAACAAGGAGTTTATCCGAATCCGATTTCAACTTTTCTTTCTCTTGTTCCAGTTCGTGCATGGTGGTTGCAATCTCTTCCACGGGTAGTCAGTGCAGTTGCGCGCCAACACAAGAAGACGCATACGGTATATTGCAGCACGACTGTTCTTGAACATTTCCTCCTTTTGCGCAAAGAAGGGATCAAACCCGCGCCAGTGATGCGCCTCGTTAAAGTACGACCTCAGCAGGCGATATCTGGTCTCTATCTTGTTCAAACCTGTCAACACGAACAGGGCAAAAGGAGGACACACAAGTAGCATCTAGCACAAGACGACGAGACAAAGGTCAGAATGAATGCACGGCAGATCCCGAAGTCCAAAGTGACGCACTCTGCATAAAGCCACGGCGCGGTGAACCACGTATTCTGGTGTGTGCGTGCTAATTCCACGAGTTCGGTATTGTACACGTCGACGTCGACGTCACCGTCCTCGGTGACTGGCCTGCAGAATGGGCGCGGGGCAGAACACGGACATGAACATGGCCCAACAAACACTTTTTGTTTGAATTCCTCTCACTCGAGTTCCTGGTCCCTTGCCATGCGGTGCTTCAGGCGGCTGAGTTTCGAGATGATGCTCTTTCCCTCTTCGACCTTGATGTCGAGCACCTTTGCGCGCGCAAGAGCGTCTTCGTCAGGGGACTGCGCGAGCTGCCGAGATTCCATGGTGAAGTCGTGAATCAGACGATGGATATGGTCAATGATGTTGGTAATGATGACCGGCCAGCGTTTGACTACGGTTTCATAGCTGTCGAACGCTGAGCGCGAGTATCCGTGTGCGGAGGGAACGTGCTCACGAAAAGCTTTTGATGTTCGAGATGAGAGTGAGTATGAGCGATCCACAGACGCTCACCTAGCTTTGTCTTGAGGATCATAGGGGAGATGTGGAGGCCTGAACATCCCGGATGATGGTCCAAGATCAGCCGTATGGCAACAACAAACCTTACCTTCGATTAGCTGCCATGGCCCGTGCACACCGTGTCGCCATCTACGCCTCCGCTTTTCTCCTCGCCACCTCTTGACCCTCTCTTCCGTCGTTCCCATTCCCCTACTCGAGTCATAGGTTGTCGCCCAGCTCCTACCCTCCCTAGCCTTCGTCCTTCAGACATTGGGCTCGCAACGTTGCCCTTTTTCCGACTCATGTCTCGTCTGCGTCTCCAGGAGATCGAAGACGCCAAGGGCGATCTAAGCGCAAAAGGCGTCTCTGTAGACTAGCTACCTTCTCTGTATATCCCCCCAACCCAGACATCTCTCGTGGGCATGCAGACGTGCGCCCTCACTCCCCCTTACTCTCCTCGTTGCCCTCACCCCAGCTTGCCGTTGCTGCCGCAGTAATACAGGATGCGCTGTCTGCTAGCGCATCGTACCCTCCCAGCGTGGTGATGATAAACGGGTATACCCAGTACAAGCACAAACATCGTCATCACCCCGTGGATGCCTCCAGGACAATACAACATAGAACGTGGACAGAACAAATCAATCACATAATCATAGAGCATACAAGCATACAGTCAT
>JBBPMG010000991.1:0-10574 GCA_038090195.1 Boletellus deceptivus | reverse complement strand
AAAATACTCCAGCGACGCCTCGTTGCCGTACACCAACATCGCAGACTTGACGTCCACGGACGACTTGAGGCGCGTAACCTCCACCACCTCCGTCATCGGCTCTTTGAGCATCTCTTCCACGATCTTGGCCGGGAACTCGTCCAGATAGTATCGCCTATGCTCTCCAACGACTTTGACCCCTTGCGCCTGGTCCGACCTTAGCTTGCGGAGCGCGTACACGAGGTACTCCGTCCCGGACATTTCTATCGCCCGGCTCGTCACGTGGAGCTTCTCCGTCGTGATCAGGTTGAGCCCGCTGTTCCCCGGGTTGCGGTAAAACAATCGGAGGATGTAAGACAGCCCGAGGGCGTCGCACGTGTCCGCAAGGGCGCGATCCGAACCTTTCAGCAGCCCGGGTAATGGCTCGAGGAGATCGCGGCCCGTGTGCGGGTACTCATGCGCGAGACCAAACCCGAGGTAGCCCCCCTCAGGCAGCACGGATCCGTCGTTGATCAGGTCGACCAGCGCTTGTTTGAGTTGGCCATGGAACGGCGTCGGGATTGGCGATAATGGCGATGTACCAGGGTGTGTCGGCTTTTGGTAGAGATTGTACGTGAGCGTGATGCGATACCCTGAGGTGACGGGTAGGACCTCGTGCTCGAGGTCGCCGTAAAACGCGATAAAGCAGGCAGAGTGTTCCTGCGCGGCTGCGATCTTGGACGCGGGATCGACTGTCCATTCCTTCTCCGCATGACGAAGCACGAACTGACCGCCCTCATGCACGGTGGGAAGGACGACGACGAGAGAGCCAAACATGTCCTGGCTCCGTGGCGTGTCCTGGTGCGCCTTGAAGAAATCGCCCTCTCCTGTCATGATCCAAACGGTCTCAGCAAGGTCCAGAACGACAAGGGAGCAGCAGGAGCGGCAAATGCTAAACTGACCGTAAACGTTCAGCTTGTACAACTGCGTTTCCATCGTCGGGTAGGCCTGAAGGAGCAGCGCTTTGGACACCTGCTCGTGGATGCCGAGGCTGCGTGGGTCAAAGAGGGTCGAAAACGCGTCCAGATCCATCTTGCCAGCCTTCCTGTACGACGGGTCGAGGAGGGTCTCTCCGCCTCGGCCAAATTCTGCGGGCTTGCACGCGCGGTATAACGCGTTCAGCCCGTCAGACCCAGCATTGGAGAGATCGATGAGACTGATGAAGGTCAGGGCACTCCGGAGAGACAGACAACCAAGGAGCTCACCGCGACTGATCGCCGTCGGTGTAGTACAGAACGCGCTGGTAGTCGGGGATGACACACATCCCGCTGCAGAATGGATCGCGATCCTGCAGCGATCTCCGTACCCCGTCAATGGTGGGTAAGACCTCCTTGCGTGCATCAGTTCTAGCACTCATCGTGTGGCAGAGTTTCAAGACTGGTCCGTGTTGACGACGCGATGCTGATGATAGGGGAGTGTGGCGACCATTGTCACAGAGCGTGACAATCGCGCTCAAGAATCCTGGCTAGCATGAGCTACATTTGCCTTTTGTTAGGTATCTAAATCAATCACCGGTGATCAATATGTGACAGCCCAGGAGTGACTAGGAAGATGGACACAGCAGGCGTGATCTTTGCGAGCGAATGCAACACCAACCCGAAGTACCACCCACGGAGACGACACGTCAAATGCTCCATCCAACGTGCGACACCATGGCCCAGACCCACACGGTCCGTCGATCCAAAGCGACGACCGTGACCCGCACACCACCCGCTCTGACGGAGGGAGAGAGCCGAGAGAGCTACCGGCTTGTTCCGAATGATCGGATCCCCCCTCCAGGTGGCCCGGCTGGCCGACTGGCGCTGGTACGAATCCATCAAGACGCCCAGGCCCCCAGTAGACGGCGACGACGCTCTAAACGCGACGGAGCGCGAGTCTAAACCCGCGCGCACACAGACTTCCTCCCGAGAGGATGCCAAGTCAAACGCAATCGCAGCACCGGGTGTCCGCGGTCGAACGGGGGGGCGCGAGGACACGGGGCCCGTGGGGAGGGGGGGGGAATACACTTCCATCGTGCAATCGTCCGTGCGTCGTCGTGCCCACAAGTGAAAGAAAAGGAGGGCGCAAAGGACTCACATGGACGCACTGCCAATCTAGTCGGCCACAGACTTGTCACGTAGTCCTACGCAAGGGGCCATTTGAGAGAGTGATTGTCATCGAACGTGACTAGCAAATAGCAATAATAATAAGAGGAAGACATAAACGGTTCAACCGAAAAAAAGAAAAGAAAAGAAAACCGGTCCGGGGGAGGGCTTTTCAGAGAACCGATGTGACCTTGCAAGGGAACGATAAAGCGTACTTACGATCAGCGCGTGACCAGACACATGACCGAAAAGGGCGATGACATCACCCATATAAAGGATACGAATGCACAGCCTCAACTCGGAATCATGACACCCCTGCCGGCTACCATGACAGTGTCATGAAAGGGTCACGTTCCCCCCCCACGCTGGGAAGAACAAGAACAAGGACAAAAAAAACACACACAACGTCAACCCGAACGCACGCGTACGTGATTCATCCACCCACGTCCCTCCGAGGGTACTTGTCAACCAAGTGCTGGCAGTCTCATGATCTAATGATCCTACGCGACACGGCCGAAACCGAGCCGTGACTCGGACGGCCCCCACCCGAGGATCACGACGGATGCTTCAAGAGGCGATGGATGGCCGCCGCCAACAGGCCCGCAGCAGCAACCCACAGGATTTCGTGACACATGCCACGTTTACCTCGCAAATGATAGCCTATCATATGGCATGACACGCCCGCAATTGGGAGGTCATCAAAAGGCGAAGCAGGGCGTGGGACAGGACTTGCTTGATGACAGCTCGCTCAGGGCCGCATCATGAGAAAAAGGTGACGCTGCCAACGTAAAGCGTTGGTTCCAATGCGCCCGGATCGAAAGCGGGACACGTAATTATGATCTGGAAACTCTCCGAGAGTGTTCGTCGGCGCGCCCGAGTAACCGTCCCGTGTATGATATGTAAACTCTACACTAGCGCTTCCCGGATCACGACCGCGTTAGAGACCCGAAGAATCAGGTCGAACAAGATGGATTGCTTGCAAACCCGTAAACTAGTACAGCATTACTAGCGCATAACAAGGAGAGAGCGAGAGGGGGGAGGGGAAGAGAACAATAGATAACCAAGCAAAAGAAAAAGAAAGGTATCCGTGCACCCATTCCAAGAGAGACAAGCCCCAAGAGGATTAAGATGAGAGCGAGTGTGTATATACGAAGATTGCAAATGAGTGATGAAAAGGAGTGGTGAATGTGAATAGGATGCAAAAAGCAGAACAGAATGAGTTGATATCCACGATGGTTGTATCCATACATTGCAATGAGACTAGAAATACAAAAAAAAGTACACTTATAAGCAAACACAATCCGGGACGGGACAAGTGGAGCGACAAACGTGTCCAGTACACGTCCATCATGGGTAAAACTCACGGATGCATTTTGACGAGGACCGCATGGCGGTGCCACGGAAAACGACACGAACACATCAAAGTGTCAGGGTCGAATGTTTAGAAACGCCGACGCGCAATGCTATCGGGCTCGTAGCCCACGCTGCGGCTTCGCGTCCCATTCTTGCGGGCGATCGGAATGGGCGTCGTGCTGGGGTCACGGAGGAAGGCACCACCGACACCAGGCACCTCTCTCGGTCTCATCGAGGGCAAATCGTCCTTGATGCCTGGTCGGGGACGGCGCAGCGTCCATGCAGACGACACAGGTGGTGTGCTCTCAGATCGTTTGCTCCCTTTGGAGCCACCAGAGCGGGGTACGATTCGATTTTGTATCCTGCGGAGCGTCTCGACCGCAGGAGATGACCCACCGTTCAAATGGGTGCCGGCCTCTGCAATGGTGTTCAGCCCCAACGCAGAAGCCCAGCGGGCAGTATTGTCCAATACATCTGTGCCAGAAAGTATATCTCGTCCGCGGCTGGGCTCACGGCCAAAGTCGGACGGTGTCGTCGACGCTGCTAACGAAGGGGCAAAGCGATTAGCGAGTCGCAAGTCTGTCTTTCGCGGACTTCGACCACGTTCAACAGGAGACGTGGGCAACATGAGGGTTGAGCCACCGAAACCAAGAGGAGCAGGAGAGGACATGGCCGTCGACGAGGTCAATACAGAGGGCCTGACGCTATCGCATGCCGCCGCAAGCGGCAGACGTGTGGTCGGAGGTCTAGACACACTCCGGCTCGTGCTTCTGGTCGAGAGTGAGCTTGAAGTAGTGACAGACGTACGAGAAAGGGATCTGCGCGAACGGGAAGAAGTTGGATCGAGGTGGTCGCGAGAGCGTGATCGGGACTGGCGAGGGTGGATGCGACAATCTACCAACTCAAATTCGTCCGCGTGTGATACAGGCGACTCGTCCACATCTCCCCAACCAATGTCCCAGGCCATCTCGTCCACCATCGCGATGGTCCAACGGTCATGCACATCACGCTCGAGGCATCCCTCCAACACACGCGCTGTGCCGCGACCCACGTCTGACGGCATGTCATATGCGCCTGGAGAGGGTATGTGAATGCAAAGGGGACAAAGACGGCGTGTTACACACCGTGCAGGATCTTCATCGTCAGTCTGGGCTCAAACGGATCAAAAAACGGAAGGCGGCCAGTGAGGAGTGCGTAGAGGAGGCAGCCCAATGCCCACATGTCTTGAGCGGGGTGCGCGCCATGATGCCTACCATGTGTGGAAGGGGACAAGAGCTCGGGTGCGGCGTAGGGCAATGAGCCTGGCTGGAACGCATGGACAGGATGAACCGGCGCGAGGGAGTCGTCGCCAATGGGGGTGGAGGTGCGGTGACGGCGAGGCCCACGACGCAAGATGGATGCGTGGGGATGCAATGAGGCCTTGGGCAGTCGGACGGTGTGGTGTATGGCGGAGCGGTGGCGATGAATGGTGGGGCCGTCGTGGCTGTCCAAGCGCTCGTCGTCGGACTCGCCAATCTTGCGGGTGAGACCAAAATCGCAGACGCGGCAGACACCCATTTCGTCAACGAGGACGTTTTCGAGCTTGATGTCTCTGTGGACATAGCCGGCGACTTCGTGGAGGTATCGGACGCCTCGGACGACTTGGCGGAACATCATGCCGGCGTCGTCAAGAGGTAAGGCGGGCGAGCCGTCGCGCTTGAGGATGTCGTACAGGGAGCCGGCAGGACAGAGGAGGGTGACATAAAAGTCGGCGTAAGGGGTGTGCTCGGTAGAAAAGAGGGGGAGGATGTGTTCGTGGCTGAGGGAGGACCAGATGTCAGTTTCGTGACTGAGACGTTTTCTGGCCAAGGAGGGATCTAATTGAGCGTCGACGTCTGATCTTCGCACGATTTTGATGGCGACGACGCCACCTGATGGAGAGAAGGCCCGTCTGATTGTAGAAAAGCCGCCGTGGCCGATGACGGGACCGAGAGTGTAGCCCGCCACGGGCTCGCCCTCGTCATCAGGGAGACGGGAGGGCTGTGTGGGGGGCGTGAATGCGGCCAAGAACATCATGGCGGGGGAAATGTTGGCGTCCTGAGAGTGCGGGAACAGGGGAGGGGGCGACGAGAGGAGCTCGTCGCGAAGGAGCATGTGAGTTGCTTGCTGATCAAGGTCCGAACCAGAAGGGTCAGGCTGAGGAGAGTCGCAAGGATGATCCGGGTGCTGGGAGATGTTGAAAAGCGAGGCCCATGGGTTTGTGTAGCCATCGGCGGGAGAGGACGGAGGGAGTGAGTGGGAGAGCGACAAGGGATCTGAGGGGGAAGGACGGGGAGGGAGCAGCAAGGCGGGGCTCATGGGCAGGAAAGATGTACAGGGAAGGGGGAAGATGGGGAGCGAGTGGAGGAGGTCGGGGAAAGGAGCCAAGAAGAAGAAGTCCTATTTGGCTTCGTCATTCATCCAATTTATCGTGGGAACAATTTACCTCGTGCGACCGGACACAGCATCGGGCATCCGAAGGGACACTGGATTTGGCGTGGCGCAGCAGCACGCGTTCAGCGTTTGATCCCCTGCATGGTGAAGCAGGGCGTGATCTGTCCGACATCAGTCGGACGCTGGACAGAGGCTGGGCGGGTCGCTTGGGTGGGCACGGGACACCGCGTGGAGCCGAACGTCCCCGCCAACGAGCCCCAGGTGAGGCAGACTGATCCCGTCGCAGGTTCCGTCCGGCCATCGCCCCCAGCTCATGTTCTCATGTCGCTCGCACGTGCATGACCGTGCCTGAGTGTGGGTACTGCGCGGATCGACGGCGCTGCCGGTTCTGGCTCTCCAGCCGACCCGTGGCAGGGACATTGTCCTCCATCCCTGGCTTGACGGCTGCCCGGGCGTTCAGCTGCGCGATGGGCCGCTCCCAAGGGACGCTCTCTCGACTGGCGGTGGGCTCGGTGGCCGGTCGCGTCACAATGGCTTGGACCGTCGATGCGTTCCCATCGCACTGACCCAGTCTGTCCGTGGGACAAAAGGGCCGCCGGAAGAACCTATCAAGAAGCGCGGGGTAACGTGTCACATGGAATAGGCGTTGTGGACAAGACGAGTCACTATCGATTACCCAGATGTTCACGTCCCACCCACCCCGCCCCGAGGCAGAATCCATAGCCTCTCTGCAGCCCACAAGCCGTCTAGATACTCCATTGCTCGAGCTCTGCGGATGGCGACCTGTGCCCGATTCGCAATCACTTCCCATCGTGGCCAAGTGTCGCATCCGTATGCTGGGCACATATGTGGAGCACCCTGAAACTAGATCACCATCCCTCTTCCCTCAGCAAACCCAATCTCAAAAGTAGAATCCTTTCCTTTCTCTTCACCGGATCTTGGTGTAACAACACTCGGAAAGAATAGCATCCCATGACCTTGGCCTGTGCACTGCCTTGAACTCCAAGCTTTTTCTTGTCCGCGCGCGTATTGTCACCGCGGTGTACATCGATGACGTCGACATCTCGGATCTTCTCCATCCCCTCCTCCCTTCGTCTACTCACTCCGGTGCGCCGCCCGCAGTTCAATTGGGACCATGATCATGTCCATATCGGCCCCCATCGACGTCCTTTGCTCTCTTGATTTCGGCTTTCTTCCATCCCATCTAACCCGTGTCATGTCATTTCGGTGTCCTCGTTTTGTTTGTATCTCCGCCATGTTGCAAACTTTGGGCGATCATCACTGTTTGATTCGCCCGACGTGGCAACGCATTTGTCCTCCTGAATCTAGACCATGACACCAATGTCCATCCCTGTCGTCCACTCCCCCCTCCTTTTTTTCTGGTTTGGCCCATGCTATCCAGAAATTGTCCGAGTGTCTCTGGAAATGTGGTCGCGCCTTGGACGACCGCGAAGAAAAAAACAACTAAAAGTGGTGTAGGCGCACTTCGGAGTCTCTAGTAGATCGTGATCATGCTCCACCGTCCACGACATGACATTCCCGCCCTAGAGCCACAGCATACAATCGGCTCGGACCTTGGTTGCCGGGCCTTGTTGATGATGACGACAACGGTGGATGTGTATGACACTCCTTCATTTTTTTCTAGTGCCAAAACAATTGCCTTGCAAGGGCCTAGGTTGCTCTTCCTATTTGAAGAGATGTAGAACAAGAACCGACAAACGACGACGATGACGAGCGGTCGGGAGTAATACGTCATTGCGAGCAAGTGGGGCTGCTTGCGACGGCTGCGGCTATACTAGCGCGGACGACCCCGTGTGACATGCAACACGCCCCGGTGCTCATCAACGAATGACTACTCAGCTACTCGATCAAACTCCAATACAGAGCTCCCCGCACCCTGGATCGCGCAGTGTGTCCACGACGCCGTCAGGCGGCGAATTTCTGAACGCTCCGTTGCCTGACTCGCTTCCCACTGTTAATAGCGAGCCCAGCTACGCGGAAACTATTCATCGTCAGGTGAGGGTTCTTTCTCCTGAAAAGTTGTGACGTCTCCAGTCAATCGCTGTTGATATACCCATAGATTACGTCTTCCATCTGCCACGACATTCCATGGTTGGCTCATCGGAAGCGTACATTCATCCCATTGAATCCTTTGCATTGTATGTCCCCCCCCATGGCGGGTCTACGGGCCGTTTGGCCGCATCCATGCTAGGTTTATGAGAGCTTGAGAGACCATCTTCAGACGTATCTCACGAGGAACGCTTGTCAACTTCCTTCCATGGGTTACCCTGTCCCTGCGACAAGATCAACACCACGTGGTTTGTCACCGAGTAAGCCGCGGCTTGTCGACGTTGCCTCTTTGGTTGCTCGGAATTGACGGGTGGACGCTCGGAAGCTGTAACTGAGGCATCAGCCTCGAGATAGCCCGTCAGCTCTCCCAGGAACCTACCAACGTCGCCTTTGCGTCCTGCCGCTCGCCCTCGACAGCCAAGGAGCTCGGAGAGCTCGTTACCTTGCTCGGCGTGCTCCATATAATCGAATTGGACGCTGCCGACGAGGGGAGCATCAAGGCCGGCAAGGATGACATGCTCAGACTCCCTCGTCAACACCGCGGGCATCGTCAATCGGTTTTCCCCTGATGCGTTTGGCGTCCAAGGCTGACTGCCCTACTTAGCACCCCAGGAACGACCACGCGTTTAGCTTCAAGCCGACGGACATCGTCCGGGCGATCAGGACCAGCGTGCTCTGTCTCACCCTGAATTTGCGTAGTACCTCCTCTCGGCGATCGGCAGATCGAACAAAAAAAAAAGTCGTCGTGAACATGAGCTCGGGATGTGTGAGCATCGTGAGGAACCTCGGGCCAAGATCGACGGGCTACGGCATCAGTAAGGTGGCGCTGAATACGCTCATACGTCGTACCGTGTTTGGCTTGCTGTCTTGCCGCATGTGTGACGGGGTTTTTCTTTCTTTCTTTCTTCTCTAGACATGCAAACAGGTGATGGGATTACCCAGATCTCGTGTCTGTCGCGCTGGTCTCCTGGATGAGTAATAGACTAATTGGGGGGGAAGAAAGTGGGCTGCTCGAACCGTACGAGAGCGTCGCTCGCATCTTGCCAGGGCCTGTTGTGGATACTGACGAAGGAGAGCGCGGGCAAGTTCTTCCTGTACACATGCGAGGGTATCCCGCAGTGAGGGCGGAACGTACACTAGGGACTCATCTCACTAGGCGAACTGTTACCGTGCAAACAGACTCGATGATTGAATGGCTCGCCGTGTGCTGCCTACAGCTGGGCTGTATTATCATGTCGCCCGTCAAACGTGATCTCTACCACTTGTTGAATAGCTGAGTATTCGATCCACTTTTTTTAGGGGAGATGCTGCTCGCTTGAAACCACTATACATATGGAGTGGCACCAGGAACTCGGGATCAGAGGTGAGCAAATTCGTCGTTGCTTTCTGGTGACCACTTTTCTGCTTGTTGCACTTAGCATGATCATGTGAGCAATGGGATATGCTCAGCGTTCTGAATCTCAAGGTGGCGCTGTCGATCGTCTTGGGCCCTCTCACTGGGTGACTTGATCGAAGAATCTAGAAGCTATGTTTCGTTTCTTTGTGCACTAGGGCTGTTATCATGTCTTGAGTAACTCATGGTGTGGATGCTTTAGAGTTTTATGAAACAGATCAAGCCCTCCTTCCACTGGAGACTACAGGATACAAACTGACTCCGACCGTAATGCATGCATGATATGATGAGCTCCATCCTTATCTGTGACCTGACTGGGCATTTCAATCCCATCTCACTATTTGCCATCTCTTGAGGTGTTCTTTTGTTTAGGCAGTTCCTGCACTCACTCAAGTGGACTCTGTCATACTGTAGCACTGTCTTTAGTGCATAGCTTTCTCTATTCAGGGGAAATCTTCACTGCAAATGAAACAGGTGGATGTCTGGTGCCTCCATGCATTGTCTTGTGTAACTTCACCCCCTTCCTACAGTATAATATGTGGCATATCACCCATGTCAGTTCTTGCTCTATCTCTATCAGGATTGAGAACTAGAAGCTTCTTTAGTGCTGAGTAGACCACTCAAAGTGAGCTAATTGTGTTGATGAAAGGAAGTTCCCTGCAAAGCTACTATATGTTACAGGACTTATCTTGAATATCCATTTGCCTGGTCTGTGTGCTATCTGCATAGTCTGCATGTGATGCACCTAGTATTTGCATGTCACTACAGTACATCATTGGTCCACTAGTAGATTCTAGAGCATCTAACTAAGATTACCCTCTTTTCATACTCAAAGTCTGGACATGTGATTATGGAATGTTAGTGAAAGCTGCTGCTGGCTCAGCCCTTGCTCAACAGGGTCCTTCTGGGTAACCTGGCAGGAAAAAGGAGTCTATGAGTTTAATGAGTTACAACTTCTGTAGCCCCTAGTGATTCTCTGTGAACACTTTCCAACAAAGATTTGTGATCCACTTATACTCCGAGTGCTGGATGATAAGCTCATCACTGCTCATGAACTGCTTATTGATTGTATTTGATTGGTTGTAAGCAGACAATTTACTTTAGATATGAGATAGACGCAAGCAACAAAGTTGAGATTTTTTGAAGGTGATTTGCTTGTTCTTCTGCATCAAGAATGAGAGAATGGTGATAGATGATCTCAGTAGTGACTTGTTCATACTGGTTGTGGATAGCATCTATTTGGA
>JBBPMG010000990.1:0-10597 GCA_038090195.1 Boletellus deceptivus | reverse complement strand
CGGCTGGATTCAACTACCGGACGAGTCCGGAACTGATGGCCGAATTCCTATGGCGTTTCAACCATCTCTCTGCCGAGGGTCGTGGGCACGACAGCTCAGTGCAGCCGGCGAGACTTCCTTCTGCGGTCGACGTGCAGGTGAGGGAGATACTCGGGATGAAGGATGCGAAGACGCCTCTATACCGGTATACGGTGCCTGGGTTGAGCGACAAGGGATATGGATATGGACCGATGCCTCGTACTCGAAATCGGTCGTTGGTCAGTCGGTGCACGCGCAATCTCCCTGTCTATTGGATCCCGAATGGTGTTTCCGACAATGCAAGCGATTCTTGTTGTGATTCGGTGTCCTCTGAGGAGAGTGTCCTGGAAGGACGGAACGAGGGAGAAACGAAAGCGTTTGAGAAGGAAGGGATGATATACATGAAGGACACATGGCGATTCCTTTCGGACCTGCCAGGGGTTAAAATCAAGCCGGAGCACGAGATCTACGAGATGCTCCACGCCTGTGGCACACCGAACATCCCCAAGGACGTTGCTGGGGGAGATGTCCCCGGGGGCACAACGAGGATCCAAGAATTCCTGAGTGCGTCGTGGCTGTGTGTCAAACCAAGGATATCTCCATATCAGCATTACCGTCTGGTGCATGGGATCGTGGGCCGACCACTTTCGGATTTCACATCGACGAAGGAGCTCGTGACAGGAGTCTTGGATGCGCTGACAGGTGTGTATGCTGAGTTATTTCCGAGTCACATTGCTGACGCGTAATTACATTCGTAGCACATTGGCATGCATTTGACGATGCGAAGATCCTACATCGGGACATCAGTGCAGGGAACATCATCTTGACAGACGACGGAAAGGGGCTGTTGATTGATTGGGAGATGGCGAGGTTCATGGACGAGGTAGTGAACAGGAGGCCTGAGCGCACGGTAAGCCGCTCTGCGTCACACTGTCCTACTGTCCATTAATGTATGTAATCACTGCAGGGGACATGGCAGTTCATGTCTGCGAGTTTATTGCAGAACCCGGGGAAGAAGCACGAATTGGTGGATGATCTTGAGTCATTCATGCACGTTATGGGATGGATGATGTTGCGCTATGTTCCTGCAGAAGATGGCTATGATCCTAAGGACCGTGCTAGGGATCTGGGAATATTTGATGAGCAACTCCCGGCCAAAGGAGAATTTGACTGTGGAGGGGACCGCAAGTCTGGACTCTTGGGCTTAGGATTTTACCCGTCACGACAGTTTCAGCCTAAACACCCTTCGCCGATATTCCGTCTACTTCGGCAACTGTGCAAGCCTTTCAAGTCTCTCTATAGGGGAGCTCCTTCCAATGAAGAACCAGAGAGCATCAACGTTACAGACAGTGAATGTGACGATTTCCTTGCCAATATGTCCTGGGAAATTCGCCGCTATGACAAGGACATGAAACGGCTACAATCTTCATCCTTCTTCATCGATACAATACAAACTGCCCTGGACACAAATTCCTGGCCGGTCGATGACAAGGCAGATCTGACCCTACCCATAGCTGCACTTTCAGAGTGGAACAATCGAGCCTACAGAAACACCCGGAACACAGAAGGTCGAGCGGAAGTCTCTCAAGGGTTGTCACGGGGCTCGAAGCGGGAGGGGAGTCCCACACCGTCACGGAGGTCGAAACGTCTGCACGGTATCTCTCCTGACTGACTAGATTGCTGATGACGAGACTGATCATGCACTGTTTACTTGGACTATGTACTTGTGGGTTGGACGATTCTCGACATGACGAGACATGTGTAGTACCTTCTTTTTTTTGTAATGCAGGCAAAACCTGGCTCCTGCGGTACTTACTGACGAAGAGCACCTGAAAACGGCCACACCCGGAAACCTGTCTGACAAGGCGCTATTGCTGAAGGCTCTCATCATGGAAAAGAACAATGCCGACTTGCAACGACTTAAATCTTCTTTTCTTTATTAGCAAAATACAGACGGCCCTGGCCAGTTATGACTGGCCGGTCGACGACAAGGCTGATCCAAACCTGCCAATAGCTGCGTCTTCAGAGTGGAATCATCGGGCGCACAGGAATACTCGGCACACGCAGGGTCCAACGGAAAAGTCTCAGGGACTGTCGCGGCGGTCGAAGCGGGAGGGGAGCCCCACACCATTACGAAGGTCGAAATGTCTATGTGGTATACCCCCTGACTCATGATCTTTAGACAAATTATGTTCTGTTCACTTATGGACCATTTGTAGGTTAGATTCCCGTCGGCGCGGCGAGCATGTATACCCCCCAGTATGAAGTTGAAGCAAGGCACTGTCTCTTCGCTCCTTGATTGAATCCAATCATCGAACTCCATCCGACGTGAGGTAAATGAGCAGATTCCACGAACAGTTCTGTGATAATGACTCACTATACCCTGTCCCCCCTTGGGCACGGGAAGTCAGTACTTCTGGTCAAACGGCTGTGTTGCTTGCAACGACGGTTCAGGGTTCGAATGCTGGAAGTCCGATATCTGCGGCCGGACCAGCAAGCTTTTTGTACTCGCTGACTGGATCACTGATCATTATTTGCTGCACTGATCAACGGGAAGTCTCTTATGGAGAGCTTTTGGCTGATAGCCAGTGAAAGCTACGGTGTGTCCAAATGAGCTCCGACACTGGAACAGACTCTTGCACAAGTTGCACTGTCATGACAGGAAAGCCGAGTCCACACCTAAGCCCTATGAGTCCAGACTTGCGATGCTCAAGTCACCCTCTTGCTAGGAATGATCGTCAAATTCGCCCAATCCATACTACATTTATCAGGCTCATAGCTATCTTGAACAGGGACATATCATTTGTCTCAGCGCAGGCACAACTCTAGGAGAGCCTGGCTTGGGGGCTGTGGGCCGAAGCAGGCTGAGCCCCAGAAGCCCTGAAGCCGTGCCATGAAAGGTTTGTTGCTATGGGACCTTTCTTTATCTACTGAAGTGAGCTTCATCGATCGCGTATTACCAAACGTCACCGCGTTACTAATATGTCTGACGCCGAGGAACAACTTCGCCCTCACCGGCCTAGACGTACGGCTGTGCCTTCCATCGGTAGCTCAGCGAGACCAGCGCGCGCACCACCATCGGATAGCACAGACCCCATAGTGGAAAGCGCACAAGTCGAGGCCAATGCTCCCCACCCACCATGAAGACCCACGAAACTGACCAGAGGAACCTCGAAAGGGAGTACGGGCTATTTGCAAACTTCGACGATCGTGTCCGAATAGTCGAGGCAGAAGAAGTGGACGCGGTGGTGGCACACCATGATGAAGAAGACGAAGCGCGTGGGCATGAAAACCCAGCACGCTCCGAGCCGAGTCCACTCGCGGACGTCCAGTCGAGCCAGGGGGCGAGATCAGTGACAGCGTCTTAGTCAAACGAGGCGGCAGCGTCGTGCATTATAGCGCGCAGATGCGACGGTCGACAGAGAGGACGAGGGAGCACCCCCAGATGCAAGTATTGAGGAAGCAAGATGTCGAGTAGAGTCGGTCGAGGTGGAGATTGCAAGCACCGCGAACGCGCATACGGCGATGGTGGCTGACGAAGACGATCGGCGTCCACCACCAATCAGCGACAATGCATCTCCAGCATCCCCAGCACCTCCCACACCACCGGACGAGCCACCTGGGACCAGTGACGGCATCCGACACAAATGCAACAAGAGTGTCGCGCGCTAGCATTGACGCGAGAGTTGACAGCGGGGCTGGGGGAGTGCCCCACCACATAGAGTTTGAGGGGGAGCGCACTCGAACGAGTCGACTCGAGTCAACCTAGGTGGAAAGCACAAGCACAACCGCCTGCACACGATCTATGGATCGTCAACACACTTCGCAGGACGAGTCGACGACAACGCACCTGAGCTGCCTCCTGCACCTCAAAAACCCCCCGGCGAACTGTCCCAGTCTACAGGCCGATGAAAGGAAACCCCGAGCGTCGAGCTCGAGGGGAAGTACCAGGTATCTAAGCTCCGACGATCGTGTCGAGATGACTGAGGCGAACGGAGCGGCGAAACCCAGTGATAACGAGGACCCACGGGATCGTCGTAAGGGACCATAGAACGTTTTAGACCGCGAGCACAACCACAGACAGCAGACACTCGGAGAAGACTCACCAAATAGAGTTCTGCACGCGCCGCGTGAGCTTGACACAGACGTGAACGTACTTGACCACCTACCCAGTTACCCAGACGGTCCTGAGCGTGGAGATAACGAGAAGATCGCATCACATCGTGCTAGTTGGCAACTTGGCCACCAGGAGGTGGTGAGGGTGATAAGCCCAAGCTGCCAAGCATCAGACACAACGGTCACGCGCGTGGAGGTCGATATGGTGTACCGGACACGCTGAAGGTAGAAACGAACGAGTACGGCGATGCGACAAATGAGCAGAATCGAGCCATACCCTAGTAGGAGGCCACTAGGACTCCGAGTTCGGAGACGACGAGCGCGACGACACGCGCGGAAACGTTGGCGATAGTGTCGGAGTCAACGAAGCACCGTGCCAGACGAACAGCGTAATTACTGGTGTATTCCACGGCCCACGGGTCGAAGCGAATTGCTAACCCCAGCGAGAGCGACTCTGTGAGTCAGTGCAGACAACACGAACGATCAACGCGCCACGTACCTAGGCCGACCAGTGGCGACCACAGCGTTCACCAGGTGTCCCGGGCAGCCCGCAGGACGGCGGAATTGGCCGCGACCTAGAAGCCTCAGCAGGTGGAAATGGAGATGACTATCCGCTCAGGCAGCCATTTCGCCATCACATCGGGCAGGCTGAATGCGCTACACACATTGTACCAGTACAATGGCTTATGGAAGCTTCTAGCCCATTTCCTAGCCACGAGATGCGAGGACGACTGATCGGTAGGCCGCTGCACACGCTGCTTGCAACCAGGGCGCCACACGGGCGAGGCGCTATCGACGGTTTGCCACTCAACGTGGCAACCTCATAGTGGGCTGGTCACCAGACTAGGCGGGGCGTGGCTACCAAACACACGGACATCGCTGGGACGCTGCGTACCACTCACTCACCACGTTGAAGCGTCACGTCGGCACGTTATCAGACACCAAGATGCAATCTACATATCCTGCAGGTATATCTTGGATTACTGGTATTCAAGATAATTCAGTTTGTTGACTAGATAGATGGTAGACCTGAAACGCAGCGTCTCCGCTCACGGCTTGCTGTATGAGGTACGTATGAGAACCTGAAGAGTAAGTTACCGGTATTAATATAAATACGCTGCTTGATCTTAGTGCCTGCACTCCCATCGTTCTTTCCACTCGCAATGTTGCGCGAACAATTTCAAACACCCACTCCTCCAACCGACGCCGACGAGCTCCCCCAGCACTTCGGGTAATGGGAAACGAGTGTACAAAGAACTCATGCTCGGCGTATGGCACGTCCTCGTCGCAAAAGACGTGTCGTTCTTGCCATTGACCTTCCATTGGAAGAACCACTCCACAAAGTTCGCGTTGCTTCATTGTGCCCTATGTGATGTGTATGCCATCAGCCCTCGTCTGTTTGCACTTTCCATTCTAGTGCATGCCTGGTATGCTATCGAGAACCCACTCTCGCTCTATTTCTCTAATAGACTATTCTTCTTCGTGAGTACGCTTGTGCTCTGCTCCACGATGACTGCATGAACTGGTATCCAGATTGGGAAACGCATTTCAGGAGACTTGCCTCATGGCCGGGCGCCTGTTGGCCTGTATCTTGCAGCGATATTCAGAATCGCATGTTCAGTGTTGAGTGCATACATACACCAAACAGCGTGAGTGCAAGTGTGTGTTTAAATATTAAATCATTTTGATGACTTTTTTTGGTAGGCGGCGCATCGAGACCACATATACTTCTCGCATCAAGTATGAATTCCAATCACGCATCTTCTCTGGTGGGACAGGGATGACCCTGCCTTTGGATGTACTGATGTAGACATGATGAACTCTAGCCCAGTTGGCGTGTGACCTGCAGACAGCTCAGGGCGAGTGACTGTTCCTATCTAGCGTCAGTTCAGGTTGACATTTGTACAGAGCAAGGCGCCTCGAAAGTCGATGTTGAGGATATATATACTTGTCTGGAGCAGGCAATTGGAATCGCAGATTCGTTATCCGTTCTATTACATTTCCGCCTTATGTTGCATGTTATCAGAAGTGGCTTCGATGATGGAGGCCCCATTTCCTTGTTATTTGCCTCTTGCCTATTCTGATCGAGAAGTTTACGCCGGGTGACCTTTGGACGAAAGGTGCGATAGCCGATGGAATAAATTTCTTCTACTGATTTCTGTCTGTGTTGCGATGTTAGCCTACATGGTCAGTGTAGCGAACGCGTTTTTACTCGCAAATCATCCTTGGAAAAACTCGCAAAGGCCGACCTGAGATGGGAGATCATGACGGGAGGCATGACAAGTTATCTTATCAACGGTAGTCGGGCTTTGCTCGCTCATCTGTTTGGCTGATGGAGACCAATTAGAGTATTGCAAGCTTGCGAAAAATGGTCTTGAAGATGCCCCTGACACCGATCCGGAGATACTATACGATCAGGAGCATCAAGTATTTTCGGACACGTCAGTAGACTTCGTTCAGATGGTCCGACAGTGAGTCACCCATACCAAGAGCCATGCGTCCATTTGAGACTGACTGCCGGTGAGATTTACTTTGCGTTGCTGGCGCTTTTCAATCCTTCCAAGCTGTCCATCGTTGAGTTTGCTGTCCTCAGTCAAACGTCGACGTCTTTGCGTTTCGCATTCCCCTCTATCCAGTTTTCAGCCGGACTTTGGCTGAATCAGTTCTCACGACTGACGAACGTGTATACCGCATTGGACGAGCAGGGACAGATGAAGGACGGCGAGACTCCGTTCCCGCGTCCAGGGTACGAGGCGAGTGTGGGTATGACCATCGAGGTGCAGTACGTCGATCATATATCCTCTTTTTGGAGCAAGGACCCACATGAATTCTATGCGTGCATGTCACAGGGACGTCTCGTTTTCATACCCAAATGCAAAGTCAGATCGTGCAGCTCTTGAGGGGGTTTCGTTCACCATCCGGCCTGGTCAGCTTGTCATCATCGTCGGTGCCAACGGCAGCAGGAAATCGACGATCATCAAGTTGCTGAGCCGGTTCTGTGACGTGACCTCGGGAAGGATTCTGATCGATGGGATACCGATCACAGAGTATCGGATGGACAGGCTGCGACAAGGAATCGCAATGCTGACGCAGGAGCACCAGCTGTTTCCGTTGTCTGTCCGAGAGAACGTCCAGCTCGGTGCATTTGAAGTAGAGGCGATGGAAGACGAGGAGACGATCAGGGTGTCAATGTCGGCTGCGGGAGCAGAAGGGATGGTGAAACGATTTTTGGGCAGGTATGACACTGTTCTGGATCCTGTGATGACAGCGTACGTCAGCTATGCGGGGCATGGAGACAGGGAGCTGGATGTGATGAAGAAGACGGAGAAACCTACGAGCATTCCTGGTGAGTAAGCCCTACATTTTGTACACCTGGTCTGTTTGACCTTTCATTTCCAGGGGGAGAGAAACAGAAGCTCGTTGCGTGCGTTTACTTCCGCAAGTTTGATGACATTCTCACCAATGTCCCACATCTTCTAGTACCCGAACGTTTACGCGTCCGTTCACTTCTCCTGTGAAGCTCGTCACCGTGGATGAACCGAGCTCGGCCCTCGATCCTGAAGCGTAATGCCGACTGTTTGCCAACCTTCGCCAGGAACGAAGTGGTCGGACGATGATCTTTGTGACCCATCGGTTTGGGCATCTGACGAAACATGCCGACCTGATCATGTAAGTTGTTTCCTTTCCGACGTGCATGATGGGATATCTGAGTACATGAGTAGTTGCATGAAAGACGGGACTGTGGTTGAGACAGGCACGCACGGCGATTTGTTGTCCCACGGGGGCGAGTATGCTCGTTTGTACAATGTCCAGGCGCAGGCATTTGCAACGATAGCGTGAGGGAAATATAACTCCTGCTTGTATTGTGATCAATTAAAGGACCCACGAAGGTATAACTCGCTGATTAGCACAGCTAGCGTAGCGCTAACTCGCCGGGATAGCCGCTCGCATCCTTTGTTCCAAATTGCGTCTTCGGGCATGAGCCCCTTAGATTATCCTATGTGTTGTACAAACCATGAACAACATCACCAAGATGCTGTAATGCCATGCTGCCGATTATTTCACAGCCGCCCGGACTCCTCGCCGACCTTCTCAAGGACCTCCATCACATTTTCCATGTGCATCCTGCACTGATCATTCCAGGGATATAGTGTTGTTGTTTGGCTCACCTTGTTTCGCCTTCGCTCTGCCCGCCTCGCCACCACCTTACTCTCCCACCTCTCACCGTTGCCTCCATCTCACCAGCCCCGCTTGCAAAGAACAATCACCAGGAGCTTGTGATCCCACTTTGTATGACCTGATCCCAATTGACTGTTCGTTGCACAACTTGCACCTAACCTAGCTCGCTCGCTGTTGGCTTATCCGATCGGGAAGCCCTCTGGGGTTCTTGCCCACATGATCCTCACCTTCAGTGTGCTTACCTACCACCTACTAGTATGTAGCATGAGCATCACTTGCTCTTCCTTGCGAGCCCCTGTCATGATTGAACCTCACAGAATGTATATATCTGTGTGTTATGGTCTGCACCTATGCACCGGAAAAACGGCCGTCTGAATAAAGGGCGAATTTGCCCCTCATCGAATGGGGTCGGATTACCAGATTTGATTGAGATACACTTCAGCCTAGGACACATCAAAGGATGTAAACACAGGTGTTGCCTGCATTACAAAAAAAAAGAAGGCACTATACATGTCTTGCCATGTCAGGAATTGTCTAACCCACAAGTACATAGTCCAAGTAAACAGTGCATGATCAGTCTCGTCATCAGCAATCTAGTCAGTCAGGAGAGATACTGCGCAGACGTTTCGACCTCCGTGATGGTGTAGGGCTCCCCTCCCGCTTCGAGCCCCGTGACAACCCTCGAGAGACTTCCGCTCGACCTTCTGTGTTCCGGGTGTTTCTGTAGGCTCGATTTTCCCACTCTGAAGATGCAGCTATGGGCAAGGTCAGATCTGCCTTGTCATTGACCGGCCATGAATTCGTGTCCAGGGCGGTTTGGACTGTATCGATGAAGAAAGATGAAGATTGTAGCCGTTTCATGTCCTTGTCATAGCGGCGAATTTCCCAGGACCTATTGGCGAGGAAGTCGTCACGTTCACTGTCCGGAACACTGATGCTCTCTTGTTCCACATCAGGAGCTGTCCTGTAGAGAGACTTAAAGGGATCGCATAGTTGCCGAAGTAGACGGAATATCGGTGAAGGCTGTTTAGGCTGAAACCGCCGCGACGGGTAAGATCCCGAGGCCAGGAGCCCAAACTTGCGGTCTCCTCCACAGTCAAATCCTCCTTTGGCCGGGAGTTGCTCATCAAATATTCCCAGATCCCTAGCACGGTCTTTAGAATCATAGCCATCTTCTGCAGGAACATAGCGCAACATCATCCATCCCATCACGTGCATGAATGACTCAAGATCGTCCTCCAGCTCGTGCTTCTTCCCCGGGTTCTGCAATAAATTTGCCGACATGAACTGCCATGTCCCCTGCAGTGATTACACACATCAATGGACAGTAGGACAGTGTGACGCAGAGCGGCTTACCGTGCGCTCAGGCCTCCTGTTCACTACCTCGTCCATGAACCTCGCCATCTCCCAATCAATCAACAGCCCCTTTCCGTCGTCTGTCAAGATGATGTTCCCCGCACTGATATCCCGATGTAGGATCTTCGCATCGTCAAATGCGTGCCAATGTGCTACGAATGTAATTACGCGTCAGCAATGTGACTCGGAAGTAACTCAGCATACACACCTGTCAGCGCATCCAAGACTCCTGTAACAAGCTCCTTCGTCGATGTGAAGTCTGAAAGTGGTCGGCCCACAATGCCGTGCACCAGACGGTAATGCTGATACGGAGATATCCTTGGTTTGACACACAGCCATGACGCACTCAGGAATTCTTGGATCCTCGTTGTGCCCCCGGGGACATCTCCTCCAGCAACATCCTTGGGGATGTTTGGTGTGCCACAGGCGTGGAGCATCTCGTAGATCTCATGCTCCGGCTTGATTTCAACTCCTGGCAGGTCCGAAAGGAATCGCCATGTGTCCTTCATGTATATCATCCCTTCCTTCTCAAACGCTTTCGTTTCTCCCTTGTTCCGCCCTTCCAGGACACTCTCCTCAGAGGACACCGAATCACAACAAGAATCGCTTGCATCGTCGGAAACACTGTTCGGGATCCAATAGACAGGGAGATTGCGAGTGCACCGACTGACCAGAGACCGATTCCGAGTACGAGACATCGGTCCATATCCATATCCCTTGTCGCTCAACCCAGGCACCGTATACCGGTATAGAGGCGTCTTCGCATCCTTCATCCCGAGTGTCTCCCTCACCTGCACGTCAACCGCAGAAGGAAGTCTCGCCGGCTGCACTGAGCTGTCGTGCCCACGACCCTCGGCAGAGAGATGGTTGAAACGCCATAGGAATTCGGCCATCAGTTCCGGACTCGTCCGGTAGTTGAATCCAGCCG
>JBBPMG010000989.1:0-10601 GCA_038090195.1 Boletellus deceptivus | reverse complement strand
GGAGTCAGGTCCAATCGGTTGACGACGCCAGCTGATAGTTACATTTTTCGCATCGACGTCTCTCCGTTCGCCGCGCCACCCCGCTTGGAAATCCTCAACTTCAGCCTGCTCTCCAGCACCGCATACCACTAGTAGTACGTACTCGGATGGCGAGAAGGCGTTCCCCAATGCCAGCCCCGAGCCCAAGGCCGAGGTCCAGATTGGGTAGGGTAGGTCGGGGCAAGCGGTGCGGGCCAAATTCCAGACGGTGTGGGGCCCGGGGCTAGAGCAGGAGAACAGGATGTGGTCCAAGGACTCAGTCTGGCCATCGCGTAGGGAGCACATGGCTCGGTCTACAAGGTTGATGATATGGCGCCAGTACGCGCCAATTCGCAGGAGCAGGTGGGTGGCGCGATACAGGAACGTTTAGATGGGGCGGTAGATGTCGCAGTAGCGGGTAGAGTGCCAAATGGTCACGTCAGTTTTCGAGGCCCTGATGACTCCGGCGATGGAGAGACGGATGGCATCTAAGTTGTGTCATGTGGCGGCGGTATAGGGCGCGGGCTTGGTGGAGGTGAGGGCGGTGTAGACGAGTGCTTGGGCGGCTGCAGCGAGTGTTATGCCGGGTAGGTTGAAATTGTTTGAGACAGATAGGTCAGCGACGTCGAGGGGGGCTTCGACGCACCCAGGCACGCCAGGCGGTCTATATTTTCGTTCGTATAGTCGCCATCATGCCCTTTGGCCCACCTGGAACTGGTCGGCGCAGGTGGTAGACGGCGGCTTGGAACCACTCCGGGTTGGAGACGTCCGTCCATCCCTGGGCTTCCCAGGTCGCGAGGTGTCTTGTGAGGCCTTTAATAACATATCGGGAGTCAGAGGATATGAGGAGGGGGGTGAGAGGGTCGGCGAGCTGCAATGCTACTACTATGGCCGTCCGTTTGTGTGAAGGTTAAGTAACAGCGCAGGCTATTTTCTCCTTTCGAGTGCTTTTGACAGCAGGAATGTGCCCCGGTAGGCATGCTGAGCACGAGTCTAGTCGTACCTTACGTTTGGCTGCTACTGCGACTACTGCGTTGGCGTACGAGTTTGACAAGCTCGTAGCGTCGACCTCGTCATCGCCTAACGCAATAATCAGACTAAACGCTCATAACACGAGGTGGTTGCGCTGAGAAATCTGATAACGATGGGAATCTCGATAAGAAGATGCGCCCTGGGACAATGAGGAAACGGCCCTTCTTTCGACTGCACAGATACCTAGCCAAGCGTACTCTACAAAAACACGGTGAGTGGACAAGACATTTGGAAAGTCGAAAAGTGATCCTGGCTGAATGGAAATGTCCACAGGAATAACTCGACCTCGCTGAGCATCACGAGGGGAAATGACTGCGGTAAACATCGATAGCATGGGTGTTATCCTTTCTGTCGCGTTCCTCCCTGATGGGGAGCACGTTGTGGGCGCCGGACGGGAGGGAAAGATTCGACGTTGGCGGGTGGGTGATGGCGGGGAGGTGGGGGTACCCATGGACGTGGGGGCTGAGATTGCCAATATTGCGGTCTCGCGAGACGGAAAGTGGATCGTGAGTGGCGGGCAGAAAGGCCAGGTGGTGGTGTGGGAGGCGGGGAGCCAGAAAAAGGTGGTCGAGTTCACTGCACACGAAGAGACGGTGCTCGCGGTGGACATCTCTCCGGACGGGACAAAAATCGCGACGGGGTCAAACGACGAGACGGCCTCTGTCTGGTCACTCCCCACCGGCGAGCGACTGTTTGGCCCCATCAAACACGAGTTCTCTGTGGCCGCGGTCAAGTTTTCGCCCGACGGACGCCTCATCGCCACCGCACACCTGTGCCAGCACGACTCCGTTCGTGTCTATTACAGTCACAATGGCTACCTCCAATCCAGCTTTCCAATCCGGATCGGCTCACCCTACAACCGGTCCGTTGCCTGGGCGAGTGATAGCAAGCGTCTCTTCGCCTTGTCTCACGACAACAATATCCACTGTCTCTACTTGCCCCCCTCCCATACTCCTTCCTCCAATTGGGCCATCCACAGCAACACGAACAGCATTGCTCTAGCTGGCAACGATGCATTCATCGCAGCCTTTTCCAATTCATCAGTCTCATTCTGGGACACTTCTACACACAAACAGATCGGCTCTCCCTTGCTGGTCCGCACTAGACATCACACAACAATAGAAAACGCCTCCTTGGCCATCTCGGCCAATTACCATATCGTGACCGGGGGACAACAGGCAATTGTTTTGTTCGACCTGGGTACTATCCTTCCCTCTCCGTATTCTAATCATGTAAGTGTACTAGCCAGAGATGTTCTGCTGATTTGCTGACGACAATAGATACTCGAAATACGGCGCACGGTGACTGAAAAGGTCACTTTCAGACGCGAAATCGAGACCATCCGTACACAGAAAGAGCGTTCTGGTGTGCCTATCAATATCACTCCCACTGAGCCCTGTTGTTCTAACTCGGATCCGCACGCTTCTCAGACAGTCGCATAGCAAGTCTCCAGAACACTATCGAAGAGCTCCGCAATCAACTCGCCAACTCCCAAGCTACAGCCATCAAATCACTACACGAAGAGATGTCAAAGTCACGTGAGGTATTGTCATCCTCGCTCGAAGAGTGTCCCTGACCAATGCTGTATTCGGCGTACTCAGTAGATGAAAAAATAGCGCATCTTTTGAAAACCGCTTCGGTTGGTGGTCAACGCGGGAGGTGACCAGACGTGGCGGGTTCAATGAGGTTGAGAAGAACTGTAATCAGAAAACAAGGGTGGCATAGGCACGAGGTTGTTCGCATCTTTACCGAGCAGAGTGTTCAAGCAATCTTCGTGGCATGAGCGTGGTCAAATGAAAGGAGGTTTTTTCTTTCTTTCCGCTTGAGCGCAGCGAGCATACATATGCTGTGTTGCACCCTGTCAAGATGAGTGGAAAGTGCATGTAGTATCAAAGGCGCCAGAGGTGAACTCATGGAGTGGCATTAGACTGAACGGTGGCAGGGGTGGGCAAGTGAACAACAAACGGGATAGGCATGCTACGCAATGAGGGGTTCGTTTCAAAGCTGTCTGCAGCATAAGAGCAACGAGCCTGACCAATATTCAATCCATGCCTTGGACCCAAACCAACCTCACATCAGACTTTGGGGAAGTCAGAGTAGCGGGTCATGGATGCTTAGTTACACATGGTTAGATCCGATTGTCTCACTCAGTGCTTACCTTTCCCAACAAAGGCATGGACTTTGTCTACAGCCGCGCGACAGTCTCGGGTGGCCACATGGGAACGGCGTCAGTGGCTCGATCCCTTCAAGTTGTCTCAATGCGTGGTCTGCACGATCCAGTTTTCAACCATGGCCCAAGAGACGAGGCGTCGAGAACCATATCTAGGTTTACCACATCTAGACCCGGTATTATCAGTTGCGTAACACGTGGCAAACACAGACTTTGATCGAGGGAGTCTTGCACGGTTATGCCTGAACAGCTCTCACGGCCATCGTGTACCTGCCCGATCGCTTGTTATACAGACTCAAGACAAATCGATCGTGCCGCACGCGCGTCGTCGGTTGTACATATTGCTGACCTGAGGCGTGCGTTCCAAAGGGGTGAATGTTCGACTTTCGTGGTCCGTCGGAAGGAATGCCCCCTGCAGCCACGAGGATGGGCTTCTTGTTGAGCACTCTTGGTAGTGCGCGATGACGTCGCGTACACGCTGATCCAACCCAAATCATTTCGAGTGGAGCTGCAGAACACAACGTGCACTCGGAGATTATGGAAGACCGAAATAAATCGACCACTGCGTCGTCAAAGATGATGCTCTGTTGTGAAGGTGAGTGCCCACACGGCAGATATTAGGAGAGAGAGCCTACAGCAGAAGAATCCGGTCGTTGGTGGTGATGGGAGAGACCCGTGTTCTTGGCGGTGTGGTCTTGGCCACATCGGGCTAATCGCTGCTGCGTTTCCACCTCCTGTCTTGAAGGCGACAACTGTCAGCCTAGCTTTCCAAGTGATGTCGGGCGCATACCTCTCGTTCTTCAAGCTTCCCACCTGCTCGAGCAGCGACCGACTCGCTTCTTCTGTCAGCTTTTAAGCTGCGTCTCGGCATCGTTGCCTCACTCTCTCCGCCACAATCTGTTGCAGGTCCGAGTCCAACTTCTGATTACGTTCAAACGATAAGAAAACGAGCACGGCGTTGCATGGAGCGAAAGAGCTGCAGTACGTATCTGATCGACGTCTGCAAACGCTTGCAAAAATTGCTGGCTGCCTATCGCGAACTTGTGTTCTGGGGGTCCTTGCGTACGCGCGCTGCGGTGTCATTTGGCACGTCCGCGCGTCCTGGACCTCTCCCCTCCCAGTACACTCCCCTTCGGACTCCAACTCGCGTCGTCATCGTCATCACTGCTGGCATCATTGGCGTTGCGTTCTGAACTTGGTACGTGGGAGATGCCAAGGGGTGTGCTGTAACAGATGGGAGAGCGTCTGGAGTACTGCTTCAACGGCGTCGCCGGATCTGTACAGGTAGTTCCCAATATCTTCCGCAAAACGTAGCGTTATCGGATTGCGTGACACTGGCGCGGTGGTGGACACATGTTGCTGGGTCGATGCGTTCGGGCGCACACGGGGGCTACGCCACGCCAGGTTGCTCGCCCTCGTCCCTCATTAGGGTAGCTCGAAGCTGATTTCGACCGTCGATTTGGGGCTGATTTCGAGGTCGATTTCGAAGTCGATTTCGTCACACTGATCCAAACCGATCGTTTTCGGCCGTGCTCGGCACAGTCCTATCGGAGTTTAAAACATCACGTGCGCACGCAGGTACACGCTGCTCGCTGGTGTCCATATGATACATATCATCCCTATGGCCTTAAAATATGGGGCTCCATGTAGATCTGACAATTAGTATGCTGTGGAAATACAAGTCTTTACTTCTACTTAATCCTGTCATCAGTCTAGGTTAGGTTCAATACTGCAGCTGTTCGTATCTGTGTCTCTACATGTTTAACCTCCGACACACGCGGCATCGACCTAGATCGACCCGAAACATCCAAAACCCGGTGAGTCAAAGTTAAGGCAGCTTTTGCCAGCAACTTTCACTCATACTTTGTTGGAATGGGGAGAAATATGGTCAATTAATTATCAGTTGCTCTATTCACATCCTACAAGTTTAAACTTCGTCGCACTGCCGCACCACGGCTGCATGCGGCATCAACCCAATTCAACTCCAAATCGCATCCAAAACCAGGTGAGTCAAAGCTGAAATCGGTTTTCGACCCGTTTTCGCTGATAAAATCGACTTCGAAATCGACCTCGAAATCGGCCCCAAATCGACGGTCAAAATCAGCTTTGAACTACCCTATTGCACAACCCAATTCGCGCTAGGACGCTGGGGACTCTACCAACATCTCCGCTTGAATCGTTTAGAGTTCCCACCGATGCAACTAACCTGGAGCACTCGTCGTGCTCGTGCTCGCCCTCGCCCGCTCCGGCAAGTTTGCAGTATTGATTTCGCCATTGCCAGCACGATGATGATGATATCGAGACCAGGTGCCCATAACACGTGGTTGCCCCACTGACGAATCCGACAGCAAAGATACCGTGACGAAGATACGCCTCATGGCCCTGAGTGGCGAATAAGCGGACGCCCGTTCCTCGTTTTTGATACTCACCCAACACGCCCGAAGAACAGTGAGTTGGCAAGACATTGGATGTTTGAGCGTGAGACTAACAAGGGACACAAAGAACATAGCGCAGTGAAGCAGAAAGAGATCCAGAGATGAAAATCGACGCCCACGGGGTTATCTTCTCGGTTGCATTTCTCCCCGACGGAGAGCACATCGTTAGTGCTGGGCGGGAAGGAAAGATTCGACGTTGGCAGGTGAGAGATGGGAAGGAGGTGGGGTCACCCATGGATGCAGGGGCCGAGGTTGCAAACCTCGCGGTCTCACAAGACGGAAGGTGGATCGTGAGTGGTTCACGAAGAGGCCAGGTAGCGGTATGGGATGCGGATACCCACGAAAAGGTGATCGAGTTCAAGGGACACGACGAACCAGTGACCGCAGTGGACATCTCATCGGATGGGACAAGAATCGCGACAGGATCGCATGACGAGACGGCTTGTATCTGGCTGCGTTCCACTGGAAAGAGACTACTCGAAGCCTTTAAACGCAACTACGGTGTCGCTGCAATCAAGTTTTCACCGGATGGACGTTTCATCGCCATTGCCCACTTGTGCGGAGACTCACTCCGGATCTACAATAGTGGAAATGGCCATCTCATAACTGACGTTCAGCTCCGGGTGATCTCCCCGTACAACCAGTCCCTCGTCTGGACGAACGATAGCACCCACCTCCTTGCCTTGTCTCACAACGGCAAGATCCACCGTTTTGTTGTATCCCCAAAACCTTCACCTGCATATATGAACTCTAGCTGGGATATCCAAGGTACTAGCCTTGCCCTGGCGAGCAATGGCACTTTCCTAGCTACTTTTTCTGGCTCATATGTATCATTCTGGGACACTTCTACATTCAAGCAGATTGGCTTGCCCATCCCAGTTCCGAATCGGCCATCTAACCCCTATACGGAGATCACTTCCATCGCCATCTCTGAAAACTACAATCTTGTAGCTGGTGAATGGCAGAGAATTACCTTGTTTGATCTATGTGACATCCTTCCGTTTCCATTTTCCGATCATGTAAGTGTACTTGCATCCGAGGGTTGATGCTACTGAACACATCTTGTTTGTCGCACGCCCTGGCTCACCGGAACAGATCCGCGAAATCCGACGCACGAAGGCACAAAATTCTGCAGAGAAAGCTGCATCCAAGGCAACAATCGAGTCCATGCGTGCACAAAATAAACAATATGGTGTGTCTGATCGACACCTCTTACTCCATTTTCTAATGTTCGCGCTCGTTAGACGAAAGTATAGCGAGCCTTCAGGATACCGTCGAGGACCTTCGGAAGCAACTTGCGGACTGCCACGCTACACTCAAACGAAGGGAAGGCGAGACCATTCGGTCATTGCATGAAGAGATCACCAAGTCACGTGAGGTATTGTTGCCCTCCTTCGAGTGTCCTTGACCAACGTTTGGCAATCCATGTACAGTGGATAAAAAAATAGCGCACCTCTTGGAAGCCGTTTCTGACTCCCAAGATAATCCTGTGGTGACCTAAGATGATAAAGGGCTTAGCACTCATGTTACTTTCATGTTCATGTTTCGCCATACTATATTTGTATGTTCGTCGAGCTCTATCCGAAAACTCTCAATCTCGGATGTCTGAATCTACCTCGGCAAGGCCAATGATTGAAAAATGATGCATTTGCTCATTGAGGGACACTGTAATACAATATACCATATGTTTATTGCGATGTCCACCCCCATAGTGCATTTTGCACTGCCCCAGTGTTTGTACACCCCTTTATTCGTGCACACTTGAGCACTATGTGGTGATGGGAGGACATGCTTTTTGACAATCGTGTCAGTGATGATGGTACGACGGCCATGATCCTCAGGTCGTTCCTCGATATGAAAGACCGTTTGCGTGATAGGATCAACCAATACATCGACATTTGTGGCGAATCGGCGATGGGAGAGCATGTGGTCTTAGTCATATCGAGCCGATGTGCGAACCGAAGGCCATATCATGATCCTGATCGTTTCGGAATCCAATCGCTGTTTCCAAGAAGCCATGCGTCTTCGAGTCGAACATCAAAGCAGTGTCATCTAGCTCCCAGTCGCCACAAAGGAAGGACGAAAGCTAGAGTAAAGCAGCAAGAGTAAAATCCGGCTATCATATAGCACATGAGAAAACATGGACAGCGAAGAGATGGTACTCTGTATCATCGTGCTTGAGTTTCACAACTGTTAATATGACTACGCCCGGAACACCCATGAGATACATGACATTTGTAAAAGTGAGTAAATCCAAACCGATAGGATAGTTCAAAGTAGATTTCTGCCATCAATTGGGGCCGATTTCGAGGTTGATTCCAAAGTCGATTCTGCAGTCAGCAAAAACCACTTTCAACTTGGACTTACGTGATGCAAGCACCGTGACGCGGCAGTGTGTCTGAGTTTATTTACAATGTAACAGGCGACGTAAAAACCGCGATGGGTGTGCACCTAGGAGCATCTCAGTCAGATTCTATGGCATCTAGTTCCATCAGTGCAATGACGCGTGGGTGCTTCACCCTCGCACTCTGCTCTCACCACCCAGCGTCCTTGCAAACACGGCTTGGACCAACATGCCTGATGTCACGTAAAACGACCACAAAGGCGCACCTCTTAACGTGGGCGCCGGTGGTTGGAGTCAGGTCGTGTGTGAACCAGGTTGCATGGAACAGAGCAGAGTAATACAGGCCATCATTTCCTGTACAACTGGGAGCGTGGTGCGGTAGGAGTATGTGATAAAGACTCTACACAACAAACTGAACGGAGCGAGGCGATCTGGATTTTGCCTCTGGATACTTAGCGGATCTTTGCGATAATTCGGTCCGAGTGATCACCCATTCTTTTGGTTGAGTGACGGCAGGGAGTGTATTTGCCCAACCGTCAAATGCAGGCCAGATTACACTGAATACATAGCGTGTGACAGCGACAGCCAAAATTCAGAGGCCCATGTGGATAAACGGAAGCCAATCATCGAAAACTACCTGTGGCTCGCGCTCGCGAAGCCGCCCAACAGCGAAATGCAATGCTCGCGCAGCATCTCGATAATCGGGCCTCGATCCATTCTGGAACAGCTGCTTATAAACGTCCTCGGTAACAGCGGGTGCAAGGCTGTCGCTGATCGACCACATCGTGCCAATCACCCCTCCGTACCCTGCAAACAGCATCCCTGCCGCAATATGGATCGCTTCGTCGGAGAGATCCTCATCCCCTTTCGCAGTATGGCACGCGGACAGGAATGCGAGCCCACCATGCGGGCGCGACAACGCGACGATGTCGGAGATTCTCAAACGGCGTTCGTCGGCAAGACAAAGGCCACTATTCGTTGGATTTCTACTGTCTTGTACTCCGTGGCAAGCAAAATGGACCCAGTCTGTCTCTTTCATCAGCTCAAGTACCTTCTCGACTGTTCCTGCAGAGGGTTCCACGAGGGTGGCTTGAGTTGAATTTTCGACGATTGTCCTGATATGTTCCAGCTCGGCGTCCACGCATATGAGCTTGGGTTGGCCATCATTAAGTGGTTGACGGATGGCAGCGAGACGGAGACCGTCGCGGTGCACAGATTCGGACTGGTGCAAAGACCCAAGGATGCTGAGTGTAGGGACATATGATGAGATGACGAAATCAAATACTTTATTCCCGGGGGCTGAGGATCGAGAATCATACAAGCCAGCTGCATGGACGGGAAGAAATGTCATTGGCCCAGTCGGGCACCAAAAAATGCGTGATAGGTCCCCAGGAGTCTGTTCGAAGTTGTAGATAAACGAGTGGGTTGTAAGCCAAAGTGTCACATACTGAGATCGCCAGAGCATCCAGGACCGGCTTGACGACACATTTCCACAGATGTGCCAGGATGACTTCCCACTTACTGCGGCCCCCTCCCGCAACATGCCCATACCTGTCGTCGTCGGGAGATACACCACGAGTCTGGCGAGCATTCTTCAGGACAGTCTGAAATTCTTTCGATTGCTCGGGCTTGAAGTTGGGAAGTGGGACATGAATTACATGATCAGCATCAGCGAGAACAATCAGGGCGTCGTAGCGCGTTTTTACAGCATTTAGAATGACCACTGGACCAGAGTGAGCTGAAACACGGAGCTGAGAAAACTGTTTGAGTAGGAGAAATCGTTCGAACCCAGGCAATGTTCGGATCTCTTGTAGTAGCTTGTCTCGCTCAATGGCAAGCATGCGGAATTTGTCAGCCTGTTGTTGGAGAGACTCCGTCATACGATGGTCTTCGCCATAGGTCGGAACTTTCTGTAAATGAATTGGTTTATCTTGAATGGTACCTGCCCGTTCCATAGCAGTAGACAGTTCACGAAGTCTATAAGCGCGATCAGGGTGGGCAGATGACAACTCGTCATATGAGCTGCGAAGCTGGAACAAATCCCCCCAGACGATTGAGCGACCTTGTTCAAGCCACTCGACAGCAGTTTCTGAGTGCCCCGAGACCAAGGCCGCTGCTGCTGCCTCGCGCACCACATCAGAACCTTGAGCGAGTGCACGATAACGGTCCCCAAGCGGGAGACCAATCCAAGCCAGTTGAGGAAGCAGATCAATGGCAACAGAATATGCTGAGAGCAGAGAAGGATGGGGCAGTAGACGGGCACAACGGATCCATTGACGTGACGCACGAAATCGAATGGTAATTGGACCTGCAGGCGCACGTGCAGCATTTGAGAAAAGTACAATTGCTTGTTCGATGTCATTTGGCTCTCTAAGATGCTTGAAACGAGCGAGGAAAGAGTTGCCAAGATTGGTCAGATGGCTGGGCTTGTCAGGGTGATTCTCAGGGATAAGCTTGACAGCATCCTCATGCCAAGAGATTGCTTCCTGTAGGTCAACTCGCTGTCCGAGGTGCTTGAAACGAGTGCGCAAGGAGTTGCCAACATTACTCAGATGACCAGGCTTGCCAGGGTGACTCTCAGGGGTGAGTCTGACAGCATCCC
>JBBPMG010000988.1:0-10605 GCA_038090195.1 Boletellus deceptivus | reverse complement strand
ACCGGGCATGGCTGCAGTGCTCGGGTGTTAGGTCACCGGGACGATACCAGAAATCACATTGTACCTTCCAAGCATCTCATGATGTGCTGGTACTCGCAGTCTCTTGCGGCACCAGTTACTACCCGTACGGGACACTCAGGGAAGGAACGGCGGTTGTCATATTTCCGTAACAATGACAACGAGCGCTGAGTCTTCCCTGGCTGTGAGGTACAGTGATTCCTTGATATGTCCAGTACATGTTGGGCGCCGTTATAGATGTTCTGGAACAGCAGGCATACTACAGTGGGAAAACGTGAGGATTGTCAAGAACCACGTGACGTCCGCTACCCAACGTCGACTATGGCCTTCGCATTTCACTTTTCCTACATACTTTGTGGGCCCAAGGAAACCAGGCTACATCTCTCCTTTTCCTCCAGGAACTCTTATAACACCTATGATTTTCGTTAATCGTAGATGAAGCGCTCGGAGCCGAACCTACGATCATTCGGGGGGTACGTGAAGATGTGACGGCATAAGCTCATTGATGGGCCTTCAACATGCGGGCGCTGCGCGCTATCCCACACTGGCATGTGGGAAGGTCGACCATCCTCTTGGGCCTGAGAATTGGTGCAACGTCTGGAACTGCCTGTTGCGACTCATAGTTTTTTTTAGCGCTTGGGCCGCTCTTTCCTGAATTGACGCCTCCCAACGCTAGGTGCCCAGAGCTGAGTGAACACCGACATCAACGACGGTAGTGCTGAACAGAGCTATTATTCCATGGGTGGTAGCATTCTCACCTCTAAAATTGGAAAGACTACGGCGCTGGATCTGGGAAAACACGTCACGATGATATATTCCAGAAATTAAATTGAGGTCGAGGGCAGGGATACTTACCTGAAAGACCCGTATCCTCCTTGTATGCATTAATGTGTTCAGGTCCAGGGACGGGTAGCACTCGCCTCTAATAGATGCCCTGGATTTGTATTCGCGCAGCAGGTGAGAAAGGTGCCAAAGAGCGCGCCCGTAAGTGTCCTGAACAGTTATGCCCGCGTACATGAAGATGCACCGCACGCTCGCTTCGAAATATTAATTGTCGTAGATGGCCCGCCCCTCAATATCGCAGCGCGGGGGGGGATCGTTCATTCGGGCTCGGATCTCAAAGCCCGTGACGGTGTGTGGACGGGCCATCCGCTGGTTGACGGTTGCTGCGATGACGTATAGGATTAGCCCTATGCGTGGGAATGAAATGGCAGTACCACAAAGTTCCTGCCTTCTCGTATGAACGTCTTCTTGGCAACCGACGCAAGGTCCAGCCCGCCCTCACAGCTTCTCTGTTCCTGGATTAACACCCTTTTCGCTCTGTTTTCCACCCATGCCCACGCCGGTCCCTACCACACAGTTGCAGGCACCCTCGAGCTGGCTGCGCGGCCGCACGAAACGAGTGGAGCGCCCAACGGATTGTACTAATCGTCGTATGGCGACCTGGATTTGCAAATTGACATACCGACTACAATGGCGATATTGATCTGAATCCTGTGGGTGGTCGGCCTACGGAGCGCCTCCTTGCGGTGCCGGCCCATCTGGGACTGCTTTGTCTCCGAGGCTTCACGGCATGGCCGGGGAGGGGGTCGAATGAATCATCACCGCACAAACCGATGCGCAAACCCAGGGATTTAAATATGGGGGCGACCCTCGGACCGCTCATCAACCTCAACTCTCTCTCGACGGCGCCCCTCCAACCACCTCGCGTCAACCACCGTAATCATGCAGCGCCGGCTTAGCTCCACTTCTTCTCCCGTTTACTTGTTCGCGCTGGTCGTCTTCTTGGCGTTGGTGTCGTTGGCACACGGTGCTGGTGAGTCCCACACATCGTTCTCGTTCGCAACGCTGACGTGCAGACCGGGCTTGCAGCCGTTCACCGCGACTCCTCGCCGCTCCGGCGCGATTTAGCTGAGGGGCCTGGTTCCATTGGAATCGATTTTTGTGCGTCGGTCCCCCTACTCAGACCAGAGCATGTTTCTGATGCGCTGTGGATGCCAGCCAACGACGAGATACTGAGGAGAGATGACATCGCTTCCAGGGCAAACAGTGATGGGCCAGGTGATCTCGTCCAAGATGGGCTTGCGCTGCCACCACGCGCTGCAGGTGAGCGGGTTGAACGGAGAACGTCGACACAGCTTGTTCACACGCGTCGCGGTATAGGAAATGAAGGGATCGTGGAAGGCGACGACGAACTCTCAAGACGCTGGTACACCTTGGTTGAGATCGCAGAGTCGCCAGAGAGCGACTAGACCTCGTTTCGGTCGTCGGACGCTATTCGGATATCATAGCTTTCTTCCTAATGGCTATTTATCTAACATTATCACATCTTATTAGACTTACTTGTAGCATTACCAGCCTCGGACGATCTCTTCATACTAGTACTGTATCCCAGTTTGCCTTAATATGGGCAAGCATTAGAGTACTCCTGCTATCTCCCCACTGTGTCACACGTAGCTATTAGTATTGGCGACTTGCGTCTTAAGAACCTTGCTCTATCGAAAAGGGTCCGTTTAAAGTGAGCGATCAGCAGGGAGATAGTAACAGCAGAAAGTCCGCTTCCGGCCTTGGGCTGCCACCTCAACCTTGCAGAGGAAAACAAGTCGATCGAACAGAAAGCTACCATTTGTTAGAGTGTCTACAAGGGAGGAGAGAATTGTGGCGGTAGGTATCCTTTCTGCATGGGAAGAAATGACTAAATATGATAATCTGTCGTTGCCGAGCGAGGCATGCCTCGACAGTTTGTCGCTGTCGGTTCTCCGTTTACAATGTCTATCGTCTAAGTTATCGTGTATTTTTTTCTCTAAAGTCAGCACAGTCTGTACCAGAAGGTACATGCGTACAGTCGTGCTCACCACCGAACCACAATGACGAAGGGTCTTATTGAACCATTAAATGGTTATTGAATATTGAATGTCATGTCACAGGCAAAGTCGCAAGGTGATAGATGATAAACGTACCTTCTGAACTTCCTGGTCTCACCGTCATGATCGAGTTTGCACAGCCTTGCATCCTCGACGCGCAACTTGAAGAACTGACTTGCATGGTTCATGAGCAACTTCTTGTCGATCGCAAAACCGATCATTTGGCTTTGCAATCGGTAGGCCGTGAATGCGTACGCTGGAATAAGAGGGAACTGTAATCGATCCAGACTCTTATTTTGTTCCCGACGAGGACCGAGGATAATCGTTGCGCCGGAACAAGCGGAACAACACTGTTTTCCAAAGCCCTCGACAAAACTGTGGCACTTTCGTACTGATCATCTTGACGAGCACGTAAGCCGGAGGGAAAGTCAGACGAATGACAGGCTCAGAAGGCATGAAATCTGTCTTGTTTTCGTTCAACACGATCTTGACGATCTCACCTCTTGTTCCGTTCGCGATGTCGAGGTCTGTCTCGACATTGAAAGCCACCATGACTTTCGTTCCCACTGCCAATAGACCAACAGTAAACTGTCCAGAAGTCCGCCATGTTCGTCTTGTTTGGCACCGCGACGCGAGACGAGGATTTCGTGGCCATTGCGAAGCGCTCGTTCAGGGTCAGAGAACGTACCCCCCTATAGCGTCAATCGCAGGAGCGATGAAAAGTTGACGACCAGTTTGCCGACGACGCTCGCGCGCCATGGCCGTATTGCAGTGCCGACGGACAGAGTGACGTTGCATGACCAGGACGGCTTCATTCCATGGCACTGAAGAAAAATCTGTCGGAGGACGATGCAGATTTATGCGGAAAGTGAACGGAGCATTCAATGTGACGCACTCGACTCAACAGCTGTTGGGGACATGACGTGGAAAGTGAAGCCATTCAGTAACGACGACCCGGACCTGTTCTGTGAGACAAACGACAGTTCTGAGTTGCTGGGTGCTACAACGATCTCGCGGGAAGCCCTTGCGGGTCATCCTTCACCAAAATTTTGAACGTAGTCTGATTCCTGGCAGAATCATATACAAGGTTGCTACCGGGTGTCGATGCTTCAAAAGTGCGGAGAAACATCTCATGTATCGTGTGTGCTGTAGAGAGGTGTGGCAGTGTCAGCGTGCCAATGTGGCTTGTCGGCGCCCCGGCAACTCAACGAGTACATACAGCATGTTCGCTTCGCCGGTTATCGCAACTTGTCAGGACAGGTGCACGCTAGTCTGCCCGGCGACGATTTATTCTGACCAAGTTTGAACATTCTTAAGGCGCACCAAGATATCACCTCGGACGTCTGGCACGAGTGCTCTCGAGCGCCGTTTTCTTTTTTTTTTTTGTTTCGTAAGTCACTGCTTATCAGTCGCCACCTAGCTGACGTTCTGATGTGTTTTGAAAAGTCTCACATCGCACCGGGGAGTCGGCTGATATCTATCACTCCG
This sequence comes from Boletellus deceptivus, assembly GCA_038090195.1. NCBI lineage: Eukaryota > Fungi > Basidiomycota > Agaricomycetes > Boletales > Boletaceae > Boletellus > Boletellus deceptivus. The sequence continues at coordinate 6,235 of JBBPMG010000988.1, read as the reverse complement.
CGCGTGCGCAGCATGCAACTTGTGTCCCCGCTACTCGCCTTTAGGCCGTAGTCCAATTCGGGGAACAATTCGCGTCTGTGAGCCGAGGATAAGCGCGAAGATGCTGTACGTGTGCGACTCGAGGCAAAATTTCACTTGATATGCACCAAGGCATTGATGAGCGCTTGAGCCACCGGTTAGCGCCGTTAGGAATTCGTTGTAATCCCCGTGATGTTCCGTGTCCAACTTACGACCGATAGCTCGCCTCCTCATACGACGTTCTTCTGTGACGGCGCGTTAAGATGTCTCCTACCAAGCTAGCATTCAATCGTCCCCATCTCGCGGAGGAACTGGCAAAACAAATAGTGCTTCCTATTGGGTACTCTCCACATCAGTGCATTTATACTCAGTAACTTACGTGCCCGTTGCGTGGTAGACGGCATCCGTTGTTTTCACGATTGATTGGCTCGCCCACATTGCTCAAGCCGCGGGGAATCCGATAGAGAGCACCTGGGAGCGTAAGGATTCTAGTCCATTTACAGCTGGAGACTACCCTTGTAATGCCATCAGATGCAGTGGCGGATGCGGACGTTAGAATCCTTTGCCGAAAACCTGCTGTGCTGTTGGCTGCTTTAGAAACCAGTTCCGTGATAGCCTCTCCGCACCATTAAATCCAGAGAGGGTCGTCGTGCTGTTGTCGCCCCGCCATTGTGTTCCACATGGCGTTATACCGCTACAAAGGTATCCCCTTTCTTTCTACACCGAATTTATCTGACCAACGCTTCGAAGGCTTCACCTTACTTGTCTTCCTCGTTTCGTATCCAATTCACTCAGCCGCAGTTAATTTCACCCAATGTTTTTCTGACGTGATCTTCTGTGCCCAAAATGCAACCAGTCAGGAATGCATTTCGAGCGTCAATATCTCGAGCACCACTGCTCTTTCCATACTCCGTACAGGTACTGGAACTATTGTCTCATCTTTCGATGAGGCTACTGCGCTCTCGTACGCTGGTTGCGCTCACTACTGTGGATCAGGCCAGCAGTCCTTTAGCTGGTCCGTGTTTGCGCGGGAATATTCCGCATGGCTCTTGCCCTATCTCGCATTGCTTTCCCAGCTCCCTTTTGGTGCTCGGCGTAGAATGGATAATCTGATGTCTACTGTCATGACGCTTGGATCTCCTACCCTTGCTGGCTACTCATTGTATATGACCATCCTCAACGCACGATGGGTGAACGACAAACTGTTTTCGGGGATTGACTTCCCAAGTTCCACGGTTCGCCAATCTATAGTTCGGGCTTTAAGCAATCTTCAGCAAGTACCTCTACGCGTTCACCCAGGAGAATCTGGTCATTTCGAGTCCCTCATCGTTCACCCGGACAACGATGACTGGTGGATCACACTCGCCGAAGAGCTCGATTACTCACAGACGTGGTCGATCGCATCCGCGACGTCCATTGCCTGGGTTGTCATTGCCTATCTGATTACTGTAACCGACTCTATCTCCCATGCATCCGAAAATATCCACAACAGTGGGCAAGGAACTGGTTCTGAGTGGCTTTGGCTGCTACCGATCGTGATAGGTTGGCTGGTCCTTTCGCCAAAGTGCGACTATGATCGCGTACACGGCGCATACCGTCGGGCGAACAAAAAGGTGTTTGTAGCAGACACCCATGATCCTGTAGCAGCTCCTGCCGTTGTCGCTTCCAACTTTGGGCTGACAATCAGTGGCGGTCCGGAGGGGAATAGCCTTACTTCCCCAGATGAGCTGCGAATCCCTCCGGTCTTCAACTATTCGAGGATATTTTCGTGGTACCAAAATACCTACCTGACGTTTCTGTTCTGTCGTACCGCTTGGCAGAAATCGAACGATCGGGTTGGCATGGATAGTGAGCACATCTCTGGAAATGTGCGCTTTGGTGTTTTCAGAGAGTGCCGGCTGGGAACTCGCGATCAGATCATTCGTTACTGTCGTCCTGACAATCTTGGGTCTACCGGAGCCAATGTTCTCTGGCCACGCGGGTTGTTCTTCAACGTGATCGTCGCGTCCCTGATGTCACTGCAACTGCAATGGGGAACAGCGGGTGCGGCGATTCTCGTTGCCTGGTTCACCCCCACCGTTGTGAGTAGGAATTCTTTCATGACGTCAACGACTGACCAATATCGTCGTTCAGGGACTCGGATGTGGTTCTCTTGCACACTTGATATATGCGATATTGTCTACTGTCGTGTGGTCTCTGCTCGTTGCGTCTAGTGCGCTCGGGTACTATGCACGCCAGGTAGTCGACGCCACTGACCTCGACTTGGAAAGGGTCGAGAGACGTACGTCGTTGATCGGACCTTCTAAGCCCACTAAAGGCGTCCCAACCAGGGCCGAGGACGACGACATTGCACGCTCGGGGGGGAGACACGATATCGCCATACCAGTACATGAAATCCATGGATCCAGTGGTAACGCAGAGGATACTCTACACGAAGTGGCGGCAGACGAACCAGCCAGCGCCACTACCAAAAAGATCACAGGTCGTCACCCAAGGTGGACGAAGGTCCGGGCGATCGCGCGTGTCGCGGACTGGCTACGATGGATAGGAAAATCGCTCGCCATCGTCAACGCCATCGGAATCATCGCCAACTCCATTTTCCAATATGCGGGGGTGTACAACAACTGCTACTGCGACGCGAGCGTGCTCTCTTTGGGCGCGTCGGCGTTCAACGCCGTCAATCTGTCCCCGAGCGACTATGAGCTGGCGAGGAGGGCTTGGATAGGAGGGCTTGCGCTCGGGTTGACGTGCTGTTCGTTTTTCGTCGGGTCTATTTATCTCGTCCGGGATTCATTACCTCGGTAGCCAGAGTGCCGGGTTGCCGACTTCGGACGCTACTATACCCTTTCGCATATTGTCGTATTTATCAGGTGATGTGATTTATATAACCTATGGATAACGTTTCGGACTTGAGTCCCGGTGGTTCTGTATGTTCTGGAAAGACGTTCAATGGTCTCAGCGATGCGGCTGGATGTGAGATCCATTTCACACGAGGAATATCAGTAGTATTTATTGAATACTTATTCCACAGACTTCTGTATAACCTTTGAACTGTTTGTTCATGATTTAAACTGTCTGTATAGGGTTGAACTGAACTAATGTTCAGTCTAATAGCCCCTATAACCGAACCTCAGTTTGGTTAGTACAGACACATCTTTATATATACATGTATATAGATTTAACAGACTTATGTTCTAGTCCACTTCCAGTTATAAACTGGATATGTTCACGACCCAAACCAGTCTTTTCAGCAGGTGGCACCACTTGGGTTCCCTAGGATTGACTGTGCAGTTGTGCTTGAAAGGGAAATTTATGTAATTCAAGTGACCCTGACCTGAGCTCCCAAGGTGGATTGCCAATTGAGGGTCTGAGAAAGCTATGAAAAAATCTTCCAGAGGAGCTATCAGACCAATGAGTGTGCTATTTGTTAGACATCAAGATCCCCTATCCAGGAAGTTGCCAAGAGATGGGTTGGTGGGATACCTTTCCTGTCAAAGAACACATCTTTGATGATTGGTTTGGCTGCATTGCTGTGGATTTGATGGCTATTGGAAGGCATGTAAGCTGGTAAATTTGTCAAGGCTATTCTGATACCTTTATAGGACTATTGCAATGAACCCAAATCTGAACTGGAAGAAGGTCATAGGGTATGAAGGTCATAGGGTATGAATGCAGGTAGATGAATAAGAGACATGCTCATCAATGTGTGTTCATCCATTATGTGTGTCTTGATTGTGCTTGCCTTGGCCTTGATTGTCATTGATTCACAAAGTAACAGTTGTATGTGTATGCTAGAGGTGTGTATCACTATAGAGTGTGTTGTGTAACATTTACAATGAGCAACAAAACTGTTGCAATGCCTAACCTTGATGCAGTGTGCTTCACACACTGCAAGCACCTGTGAGAATTATGTTTGGGTTTGGTTAGAGCAAATAAAGTACACACTCTTGGCTACAGAATGGTCCCTATGTCATGTGATATGGATCAATTGTCATGGAGATATCCTTGTTTTGATTCACTCATGTCACTGCAACAGTTTTGTTGCTAATATACTTAAATATAGAACTCTTGTGTTAACATAGGATATTATGTCAGCAATGAGTCATGTGACATAGAAATAATTCAACACGATGTAAACAAAGCAAAACACCATCATTCTTCCATTTCTTTCATCATGAAATCACTCTCTGTTGATCAAATCAACCAAATCATCTCTTTTTTGGAATTAGAGCAATCAACCCACCAAATCTCTGTTTCTACTGGTTTCAACCACTCCACCATCAGCCATATTTGTGCCAAACACTGTCCTAATCTTCCCAAAGGCTCTGGTGGCCATTCATCCATCATTTCACCCACTGATACGTGTCATGCCGTTTGACTTATTGGTACTGGGAAGGCTGAAAATGCTGTCCAAGTGACCAAAACCCTTCAGGATATCAAGAACCAGCCCATCTCCTCACAAACTATTCATTGTCACTTGAAGAAAGCTGATATGAAGGCTGTGGTGAAGCAGAAACAGCCACTTCTCTCCAAGTGTTATAGGAGAGAAAGATTAGATTTTGCTTTGAGCCATCAGGATTGGACAGTGGATGATTGGAAGCATGTTGTATGGTCAGATGAGACCAAAATTAACCACATTGGCTCAGATGGTAGGAAATGGGCTTGGAAGAAGACAGGAGAAGGCCTAAGTGATAGGATTGTGGAGAATATAGTCATGTTTGGAGGAGGATCAGTGATGCTGTGGGGGTTGTATGACTTGGGAAGGAGTTGGAATTGCTTGCAAGATTGATGGTAAGATGGATGCTAACCTTTATGTGTAGATTTTGGAGGATGAGCTCCAACAAACCCTAGTGGATTATGGGTTTACTCCAGAGAACATTATCTTTCAGCAGGATAATGACTCTAAGCATACAAGCAGGAGGGCAAAGGAGTGGTTGAAGAGCATGGATTTGATGTTATGGTATGGCCTGCTCAATCCCCAGACCTTAATCCCATAGAGCATTTATGGTTTCTTCTCAAAAGAAGACTGGCAGAATACTCTAAGCCATCCAAAGGAGTATTGGAATTATAGGAGAGAATTCAAGAAGAGTGGTATAAAATTGTAGAGGAGTGTCAGAAGTTGATTGAGAGTATGCCTAGGAGGGTTCAAGAGGTCATCAGAGCCAAAGGAGGATATACCTCATACTAATGTTGATACCCTTAATATCAGCAACAAAGCTGTTGCAATGACATGAGTGAATTAAAACAAGGATATCTCCATGACAATTGATCCATATCACATGACATAGGAACCATTCTGTAGCCAAGAGTGTGTACTTTATTTGCTCTAACCAAACCCAAACATAATTCTCACAGGTGCTTGCAGTGTGTGAAGCACATTGCATCAAGGTTAGACATTGCAACAGTTTTGTTGCTCACTGTATAATGAGATAGAATAGAGTAGACACTCTTAGCTACAAACGATTCCCTGGATCTAAGTGGTTTGGACCAATGGTTGTCAAGATATTTACACTTTAAGTTGGTCATGTTATTGTAACAGTTTTGTTGCTAATATAAGGGATATTGCAAATTAGTATGAAGTGTATCCTCCTTTGGCCTGAATGACCTCCTGGATCCTTCTAGACATACTCTCAATCAATCTCTAATACTCCTCTACCCTAATCTCATACTACTCTTTCATAATCCTCCTCCAAAGATGCTCTATCCCCTCTGTTGAGCTGGAATACCCTGCTAGCCTCCTTTTGAGAAGAAACTATAGATGTTCTATGAGATTCAAGTTTGGAGACTGAGCAGGCCATACCATGATCTCATACCCATGGTCTTGGAACCATTCATTGGCCTTTTTACTAGTGTGTTTGAAGTCATTATCTTACTGAAAGATGATTTCATATAGAGAAAATCCATAACTTTGTAGGGTATCTTGAAACTCATCCTCCAAAATCTGCACCTAAATGTTAGCATCCATCCTACCATTAATCTTGCAAGCTGTTTCAACTCCCTCCCAAGTCATGCAACCCCACATCATCACTGAAACAACTGTTTACCAGACCAAGCTGGTAACCTTGTGTTGTTAGGTCAAGGAGTCAAGTGCTAGATCTGAGCAGGCAAGCTCGAGGAGGACAAGACTGGGTCCTCCAGCAAGTTGGGGGTGTCCCTTATATACTATCCTACTGTTTACATCAGTGTACACTACATCTATAGATATCTGGTACCAATC
>JBBPMG010000986.1:0-10635 GCA_038090195.1 Boletellus deceptivus | reverse complement strand
TCTCCACCACCTTGGAAGAGCTCGTACCACACTTTTTGAACTATTCGAGGCCGCCGGACTCATACCCTTGATTTATCGACTCCCTGAAGATGTCTACCTTCCTATACTACAAATCAGACTCGCTCTCCTCTCCGACGATGAATACCGGGAGTACTACTGGAGGGACAAACTCTCCAGTGAGATGGACCAGACCAGACACTCCAACCACAGCTCCCCGGTTCCTGTCCTACCACACCCGGTATCACCGCAACCCCTACCCATTCCGCCACCGCCAGTCAACTTCGCCACTCTCATCCAGACCACCCCGCCGCCCAACCCCGATTCCACAGCACAGGTACCTCCCAGACCACGCCGAAGCAGATCCACCCATGCCAGAACTCTTAGGATCAGACTGGGACAGACCTCAGACAGCGAGGCGAGAGACAGGACCAGCGAGGACGATTCACCGACCATCACACCAGCGCGTAGGAGGAGGGCAGCCTGCCATCGCTGCGGCTCACTCAATCACTACAGAGTCGATTGTGTCTACTATTCCTGCCCGTTCTGTCACACCTCCGCTCCTGGACATCCGCAATATGCTTGCCCCCTCCGTCTCTGCACCTCTTGTGGAAGAACCGGGCATGTGGCAGCAGCTTGTACCCAGCCGAACCCCTACAACGGAGGTACCTCAGCCGTACAGAACCCCCTGGAGGAACCACCAACCCCTTCATCCATCTCCTCTGAGGGCTTCTGAGTCGGCGTCTCAGAGCTACAACGGGGGTAATGTTACGGTACACTACGGGTTGGCCCAATCATCATTAATGTTCTCTAACCCTCTGCTTGCCACCACCTTCCTGTCAGGATACGTGGACGACTCTATTCCTACGCAGAACCCCTTAGATGCGGTGGTCCCCCTCAACGAGGAAACCCTACCGCTATACCTCGATCTGTTAAGCATCCTGTGAGCCCGCCTTCCTTATTTGTACTTCTACTGTTACACTTCCACATTTGGACGTTACCACTCCCATGGTGTGTCTCCCATCACACCGCGTTTCCCCTATTCCCATATCGAGTAACTCCAACTACTATAGGCGGTACTACCGTGTCCGGTTGGTACAGCAATGCTCGAGTATTTATACGAGTCCATGTACAGTACCTTTCCCCAGCTAGTTCTACGCAATCTACGTGTAGTAACTTAGCCATCCGCGAGTTCCTTCGTAAAGGAATAGCGAGACCGGGATCTCTATTAGTCTCACACTACTATCGAAGTGTGCTCGACAGCTAGGACCTACGCGTACGCATAACAAAAGAACTAGCTCGTCCCTTGACCCCTGCTTTTCAGCAGAAGGGTCCCACCCCTCGACATCACGTCATACCGAGTACCCAAAGGATCAGACAACGAACACAAAGAAGTGTTCTACACTGAGGACGAAGGAACCCCGTCCCAGTTGAGTCAACCGTTACCCTACGAAAACCCGTACCAGAGTGCCTCGCCGATTCTGCGACGTATTGCAGGAAGACCTTCCCCTGCCGCGAACCCGATAAAGAGGAGACGACCTTCCTCCTCGTTGTTAGCCCCTAGCCAGCCAGCAGGGCCTATAGTGACAACTGCGGAACCGACTGCCCCGTCACCATTACCTTCCCCTCTTATTAGAGTGGAACCAGCAGTATCAGAAAAGTCAGATACCGATGAAGAAATGGCAGACGCTACCCAAACAGAGAAGAAAGGGGAGCTTCGTGCCGCCCTCCCGGCTGATTTCAGTGGTCAACCTGAGGATGCTGAAAGATGGATCATGTCGATGAACGCATACTTTGCTATCAACGAACATATCTATAAAAAGGACGAACCAGTAATGATCCTCACCTGCCTGAATAAACTAACCAAAGGAAGAGGAGCCGCCTTCGCAGAAAGCTGGTACAACCGAGCCCCCGACTCAACCTATGACGACTTCCTCGCAGCCTTCCGAGCTGCCTTCGTCCCTTCAGGACAAAAGGAACGAGCTCGAAATGCCATCTATGACCTCAAACAAAGTGATTTCCCTGACCACGAAGAAAAAAGTGTTCCTCAGCGGCTCAAACAAGGAAACTTCGACTCCTACGCCTCAGCATTCGAACTCCAAGCCTATCGAAGTGGACTGGACTCCAGACATGATGACATTCTCATCGATGTCCTACAACGAGGAGTGGATGGAAGACTGGCCAACGCAATGGCCACCCTCAACCCTCAACCCGAAACCTGGAAGGACTGGGTCAAACGGGCTCATACCTTTGATGAAAACTTTAGGAGACTTCGAAAGATCAGAGAAAGAACCCATTACATCCCGTTCTCTAAGACAACCCCCCAAGCCTTTCCACAGCGAGATCCCAATGCCATGGACATCGATTCCGTTCGCCTCTCTCCCTCGGAAAGAGCAGACCACATGAAGCACAATAAATGCTTCGTATGTCATTGAGTAGGATGTCGTTCCAGCAACCATAGGAAGGGAAGTGGGTCTAGACCTGCAGGAAATCCTCAGAACCAATGACCGCAGACCACTGTGGCCACTGTGGATACCGATGCTCTGGGGGAGTTCATCCAGAACAGCGATCTCTCCCGAAATGAGCTCCTTAGGATCCTTAAAGTCTGTACGACTCCAGAAGAAGAACAGGAGGTCCAAGCAGTCTCTATCGAATCGGATTTTTAAAGAGGAGGGTAGAATCAATGGCTACACCTCCCATAGACATCGCGCCGGTCTTTGTATTAGGAACGAACACTAGAGCAATCAAACTCCCCGTTCAGATATACCAAACCGAATCGCAAAAACCCATTGACGTCACTGCCCTGGTCGACAGCAGGGCCACCGGATGCTTTATCCATAAATACCTGGTGAAAGCAAACGGATGGAAGATGGATCGACTTCCTAAACTGTTTGTCGCTAACAACATGGACGGTTCCAACAACCAAGGAGGTCTCATCCGACATTCCATCACCATAAAATTTTGAATTGCAGAACAAGTGGAAACCCGAACCTTTCTAGTGTTGGACTGTGGAAAAGAGCAATTGATCCTAGGGATTACTTGGCTTAGAGAAGTCAATCCACGAATCAATTGGGAAACTGGAATGGTGTCTATTTCGCCGACCCGCTCACCCCAAACCGATCCCATAGAACAAAGATACTTACTGCGGTATTTGGGATTGGATCACCTCTCCATCGCTAGAACTACCCTGTCTACCGAACTGGCACAAAAAGCGAAGACAACCAGTGTAGAATTACCCAAGGAGTTCCAACAATACTCCGACGTCTTCGGTGAACCAGTAAAAGGGGAATTACCGCCAAAACGCCCCTACGACCATGCAATAGATGTCACGCGTGACTTCTTACCAAAAGTCGCAAAAGCCTACCCACTGAATCCGAAAGAGTTGGCCGCATGTAGAGAATTTGTCGACGAACATCTTGCGTCAGGAAAAATACGACCATCCAAATCACCACAGGCTTCTCCGTTCTTTTTTGTGTCCAAGAAAGACGGAGGACTACGCCCCTGTCAGGATTACCGCTACCTAAATCAACACACCGTCAAAAATGCCTACCCCCTTCCTTTGATCTCAGAATTAATCGATCAGCTAAAGAATTCCACCATCTTCACCAAGTTTGACGTGCGGTGGAGGTATAACAATGTAAGGATCAAAGAAGGGGACGAATGGAAAGCCGCATTCATCACTCCATTTGGCCTTTTTGAACCAACGGTAATGTTTTTCGGGCTCTGCAACTCGCCCCCTACGTTCCAAGCCTTGATGGACGACATTTTCCGCGATATGGTCACCGAAGGATGGTTACTCATCTATATGGATGACCTCATAATCCACACAGATGGGGATCTTCGCCTGCACCATCAGAGGACGCAACGGGTGTTACAACGAATGAGGGAGCATAAACTATTCCTTAAACTCTCAAAATGTTTCTTTGACGTCGCCAAGGTTGAATACCTGGGAATGATCATTCGCCCCGGACAAATTACGCTGGATCCCATCAAACTAAAAGCCATTAGTGAATGGACTCCCCCGCAATCGGTAAAAGCAGTCCGCTCCTTCCTGGGATTCTGTAACTTCTACCAAAAGTTCATCCCCAACTTTTCTGAAATCTGCAGACCCCTGCACAACCTAACCAAGAAGGGAATGACTTGGGTCTGGACAGATTCCTGCCAGAAAGCCTTTCTCGCTCTACAAACCACCTTTTGTACTCGGCCAGTCCTGCAACTTCCTAGGGTGGAACAACCCTTCTTTGTCATGACCAACGCTTCCTTAGTTGCATGCGGAGCAGTCCTCATGCAGAAAGACACTAACGGCGACCTTCACCCAACTGCATACTTCTCGAAAACCTTCTCCCCGGAAGAACGAAACTATGATATCTACGATCGAGAGTTGCTAGCAGTCATCCGAGCTTTGGAAGAATGGCGGAACTACCTCACTGGAACCCACCATCAGGTGACCATCTTGACGGATCACAAGAATCTCACCTATTTCCGCCAACCCCAAAAGCTATCTCGACGACAGGCTCGCTGGATGCTATTCCTGCAGGACTTCGACCTTGTTTTCAAACATGTTCCTGGAACTGGGATGGCCCCAGCAGACGCATTGTCTCGATCCTCGCCAGAAAACACAGAATCAGACAACAAAGACGTAACCCTCCTCCCAGCGGAACACTTCATCTGTGCGCTGGACCTGGCTCTGAAGGAGAAAATCGTCCATTCTACCGCTTCTGACCCCTTCGTAATCGACGCACTTGCTGCCTTGGCGGACGACAAATCCATCCTCCCCTGCGTCTCTCGTGCTGACTGGCATTTCGATAGCGGGTCTCTTTATTTCAAAGGACGCCTTTACATCCCAGAATCCGCGCGACAGGACTTGGTTCACTCCGTTCACACTTCCGGAGCAGGCGGACACGCCGGCTTCTTCCGGCTCTTACACCTGTTACAACGCGACTATTGGTGGCTGGGACTTTCCAGTTTCGTGCGAAAATACGTCTCCGGCTGTGCCACCTGTCAGGCTTCGAAAGTTCTCACCCACCCAACAATTCCACCGGCAAACCCTATTGCCAGCACCGCCACCCGTCCATTTCAGTCCATTTCTGTCGATCTTGTCACCGATCTCCCCCTATCTGCTGGATTCGATTCCATCATGGTCGTGGTCAACCACAGCCTCACGAAGGGGGTAATTTTTGCGCCTTGTACCAAAAGCGTCGACGCCAAGGGCATTGCCTCACTATTTTTCCAAAAAGTCTTTCCCTGCTTTGGTCTACACGACAAATGCATTTCGGATAGAGGACCCCAATTCGCTTCTGCCTTCGCCAAAGAACTCGCCCGACTCCTTGAATACGACGTCGCCCTCTCCACCGCTTATCATCCACAAACTGATGGAGAAACGGAACGAGTAAACCAAGAATTAGAAACCTATCTCCGTATCTTTTGCCAAGGAAACCCTCATGCTTGGGCCAACCTCCTACCCATGGCCGAATTTTCACACAACACCGCAGCACACTCCGTCACCAAACAGACCCCATTCTCTCTCATGATGGGGTATGAACCCTGCGCCTACCCTCCTCTCGGGAAAACTTTCCTCCCCGCCTTGGAAGAATGACTCAGTCTACTAAAACGAGCTCAGGAGGAGGCACAGCACGCCCATCATGTAGCAAGGCAACAGATGGCAGAACGAGTCCGATCAAAATTCAGACCCTGGAAAGTTGGCGATAAAGTCTGGTTAGATAACAAAAACCTCCAAATGCGATATGCCTCTCGGAAATTAGCCCCCCAACGGGAAGGCCCATTTGAAATAGATAGGGTAATCTCTCCGGTGGTCTACCAATTGCGGCTCCCTGCCACTTGGAAGGTACACCCTGTATTCCACGCCTCCTTACTTTCCCCATATTGGGAGACAGCGGAACACGGCCCCAATTTCATCAAACCGCCACCAGACGTTATCGCAGGAGAAGACCAGTACAAAGTCCAACAAATCCTTAGCCATCGAGGCACCGCCAGCCGAAGGCAGTACCTTATCTCCTGGAAGGGGTATTCCACAGCAGAAAACACTTGGGAACCGGAACGGAACCTAATCGGGGCACGCCAACTACTAAATGCATATAAAGCAGCTCGCCCCAGGGATTTCTCCTCAACCGGACAATGAAAAAACCCCAACTGAAGGAGGAACCCCTACGATACAAATAGCTACCATGTTCTCCCTTTCTGTCCTTCCAACCCCCGCTCTCGTTCTTCTTTCTCTCTATTTTGCCTTCATTTTTGTTCCTCTTTTTCTCCTTGGGCTTTGCGTCTGGGACTCCCACCGACGCATCATCAGCCTCCGGAACGACGTGCGCTACGCCGTCACCGTCTCCGCCCCGCCACAACCAGCTCCCCCAGCCGATCACGACCTCCCAGACCCTACCCAGCCACAGGAGTTACCTCGGGCCACGTGGACCTGGGGTTTCTCAGTGACATTTCCAGGGGAGGATACCACCAACGGGGGCTGGACCGGCAACGCCAATCCAGGGTGGTGAGTCCGAAGACGCAGCCCGCGCACATCACGAACTATTTCTTTCTCATCCCGATCACTATTTCGAAACCTTCTTTGCCTCCACTAGAGCAGGCACTTTATACTTCATTCCATTTCGCCTTCGCCCTTCTCAGTTAACCTTTCAGAAAACTCCTTACCTTCCTACTTTCCATCCCACTGCCAAACCACGATTCTAGAATGGCAGATCCTATTATTCCCCCTTCATTAGAAGATCGCCCCCGACTCCGTTTGGATCGACTCACCGATTCTCATGTGATGGGATTTATTTTTGATCTCTTGGATTCCCCGGATGCCGTATTTGCATTAGAACAGATCATCCGACGGGAAAACGACGTCTTCCTGCCCTTACTCCTTCGGCTCTATTCTTTCTATATCCATTCTCGCAGACTCACAGTGGACCTCTTAGCTTCCTTGCGAACAATTGAGGAGTTAGGTCTCCCCCATCGAATCACCACCGCCAATAGTCTCCACCACCTTGGAAGAGCTCGTACCACACTCTTTGAGCTATTTGAGGCCGCTGGACTCATACCATTGATCTATCGTCTCCCAGAGGATGTCTACCTTCCTATTCTTCAAATCAGACTTGCTCTCCTCTCAGACGATGAATATCGAGAATACTACTGGAGGGACGAATCTCCCCGTGAGATGGACCAGACCGGACACTCCGACCACGGCTCCCCAATTCCTATCGTACCACACTTGGTATCACCGCAACCCATACCCATTCCGCCGCCGCCAATCAACTTCGCCACCCTCATCCTGGCCACTCCGCCGCCCGACCCCAATCCCACAGCACAGGTACCTCCCAGACCACGACGAAGCAGATCCACCCGCGCCAGAGCTCTTAGGATCAGATTGGGACAGACCTCAGACGGCGAGGCGAGAGACAGGACCAGTGAGGACGACTCGCCAACCATCACACCAGCGCGGAGGAGGAGGGCGGCCTGCCATCGCTGCGGCTCGCTCAATCACTACCGAGTCGATTGTGTCTACTACTCCTGCCCGTTCTGTCACGCCTCCGCTCCGGGACATCCACAATATGCCTGCCCCCTCCGCCTCTGTACCTCTTGCGGAAGAACCGGGCACATGGCAGCAGCTTGTACCCAGCCGAACCCCTACAATGGAAGTACCACGGCCACGCGGGACCCTTTGGAGGAATCACCTACCCCTTCATCCATCTCCTCTGAGGGCTTCTGAGTCGGCATCTCAGAGCTACAACGGGGGTAATGTTACGGTACACTACGGGTTAGCCCAGTCGTCGCTAATGTTCTCTAACCCTCTGTTCGCCACCACCTTCCCGTCGGAGTACGGGGACGACTCCATTCCTATGTAGAATCCCTTAGATGCGGTAATCCCCCTCAACGAAGAAACTCTATCGCTATACCTCGATCTGTTAACCATCCTGTGAGCTCGCCTTCCTTATTTGTACTTCTACTGTTACACTTCCACATTTGGACGTTACCACTCCCACGGCGTGTCTTCCATCACGCCGCGTTTCCCCTATTCCCATATCGAGTAACTCCAACTACTATAGGCGGTACTACCGCGTCCGGTTGGTACAGCAATGCTCGAGTATTTATACGAGTCCATGTACTGTACTTTTCCCCAGCTAGTTCTACGCAATCTACGTGTAGTGACTTAGCCATCCACGAGTCCCTTCGCGAAGGGATAGTGAGACCCGGATCTCTATTAGTCTCGCACTACTATCGAAGTGTGCTCGACAGCTAGGAACTACGCGTACGCGTAACAGTCACACATGACATCTATTGCGTGGTCGTAGGGGCGTTTTGACGGTAGTTCCCCTTTTACAGGTTCACCGAAGACGTCAGAGTATTGTTGGAACGCTGTAGGTAGTTCCACACTGGTAGTCTTTGCCTTTTGTGCCAGTTCGGTGGACAGGGTAGTCCTGGCAATGGAGAGGTGATCTAATCCCAGATATCTCAGTAGGTATCTTTGTTCTATGGGATCGGTCTGGGGTGGATGAGTCGGCGAGATAAACACCTTCCCGGTTTCCCAATTGATTCGTGGATTGACTTCTCTGAGCCAAGTAATTCCTAGAATTAATTGCTCTTTTCCGCAGTCCAGCACTAGAAAGGTTCGGGTCTCTTCCTGTTCTGCGATGCGGAGTTTTATGGTGACGGAATATCGAATGAGACCTCCTTGGTTGTTTGATCCGTCCACATTGTTAGCGATGAACGGTTTAGGGAGTCGATCCATTTTCCATCCGTTTGCTGTTACTAGGTATTTGTGGATGAAACACCCGGTGGCCCCGCTGTCGATCAGGGCAGTGACGTCAATGGGTTTTTGCAATTCGGTTTGGTGTATCTGAACAGGAAGTTTGATTGCTCTAGTGTTCGTTCCTAATACAAAGACCGGTGCGAGATCTATTGGAGGTGTAGCCATTGATTCTACCCTCCTTTTTAAAAACCCGATTCGATGGAAACTGCTTGGACCTCCTGTTCTTCTTCAGGAGTCGTGCAGACTTTGAGTATTCTAAGGAGCTCATTGCGGGAGAGATCGCTGTTCTGGATAAACTCCCCTAGAGCGTTGGTGTCTATAGTAGCCACGGTGTTCTGTGGTCGTCTGGTTTGAAGGTTCCCTGAGGATCGGGACCCTCCTCCTTTCTTATGGTTGGTGGAGCAACATCCCACTCGATGGCATATAAAACACTTGTTATGTTTCATGTGATCTGCTCTTTCGGCGGGGGAGAGGCGGACTGAATCGATGTCCATAGCGTTGGGATCTCGATGGGGAGAGACCCGGGGAGTTGAGGCGGTGAATGGGATGTAGTGAGTTCTTTCCCTAATTTTCCGCAGCCTCCTAAAGTTTTCATCAAAAGTGTGAGCTCTTTTGATCCAATCTTTCCAGGTTTCAGGTTGTGGGTTGAGAGTAGCCATTGCGTTGGCCAGCCTCCCATCCACTCCTTGTCGTAAGACATCGATGAGAATATCATCATGTCCAGAGTCTAGCCCACTTCGGTAGGCCTGGAGTTCGAATGCCGAGGCATAAGAGTCGAAATTTCCTCTCTTTAATCAATGAGGAACGTTCTTTTCTTTGTTATCCGGGAAGTCCCCTTGCTTTAGATCATAGATAGCGTTCCTGGCACGTTCTTTTTGTCCTGAGGGGACAAAAGCTGCCCGGAAGGCTGCGAGGAAGTCGTCATAGGTAGAGTCTGGGGCTCGGTTGTACCAGCTTTCTGCGAATGCGGCTCCTCTTCCTTTCGTGAGTTTGTTAAGGCAAGTCAGGATCATCACCGGTTCATCCTTTTTATAGATGTGCTCGTTGATTGCAAAGTAAGCGTTCATGGACATGATCCATCTTTCTGCGTCCTCGGGTTGGCCACTGAAATCTCCTGGAAGAGCTGCACGAAGCTCTCCTTTCTTATCTGTGGTACTGGTAGCGTCGGCCATTTCTTCGTCTTTGTCTGACGTCTCGGATACTGCTGGTTCTATTCGAATGAGAGGCGATGGTAACGGTGACGGGGCGGTCGGTTCCGCTGTGGTCACGATCGGTCCTGCAGGTTGGACTGGGGCTAATAGCGAGGAGGAAGGTCATCTCCTTCTGGTAAGCGGGTTCGCGGCAGGGGAGGGTCTTCCTGCAATGCGTCGCAAAATCGGTGAGGCGCTCTGGTACGGATTTTCGTATGGTAAAGGCTGAGTCGACTGAGACGGAGTTCCTTCGTCCTCAGTATAGAACACTTCTTCGTGTTCCTCGTCTGATCCCCTCGGGGCGCGGTACGACGTCTTGTTGTTTGGTTAGGACCCTACTGCTAAAAAGCAGGGGTCTAGGGACGAGCTAGTTCTTTTGTTACGCGTACGCGTAGTTCCTAGCTGTCGAGCACACTTTCAATAGTAGTGCGAGACTAATAGAGATCCGGATCTCACTTATCCTTTCGTGAAAGGACTTCGTGGATGGCTAAGTCACTACACGTAGATTGCGTAGAACTAGCTGGGGAAAAGTATTGTACATGGACTCGTATAAATACTCGAGCATTGCTGTACCAACTGGAATCGGTAGTACCGTCTATAGTAGTTGGAGTTACTCGATATGGTAGTTGGGGAGACGCGGCATGATGAGAGACATGCCGTGGGAGTGGTAACGTCCGGATGTGG
>JBBPMG010000985.1:0-10636 GCA_038090195.1 Boletellus deceptivus | reverse complement strand
GTCTGGCTAGATAACAAAAACCTCCAAATGCGGTACACCTCTCGCAAACTGGCCCCTCAATGGGAAGGTCCGTTCAAAATAGAAAGGGTAATCTCTCCCATAGTCTACCAATTGCGGTTACCTCCCACCTGGAAGGTACACCCTGTGTTCCACGCCTCCCTACTCTCTCCATATCAAGAGACTGCGGAGCATGGCCCCAATTTCATCAATCTGCCATCCAACATCATCACAGGAGAAGACCAGTATGAGGTCCAACAAATCCTAAGTCATCGAGGTACCGCCAGCCAAAGACAATACCTGGTTTCCTGAAAGGGATATTCTGCAGCAGAAAATACTTGGGAACCGGAACAGAACCTAATTGGAGCATGTCAACTACTAAATGCATATAAAGCAGCTTGTTCCAAAGATTTTCCCCCAACCAGCCAATGAAGACATCCCAACTGAAGGAGGAATCTCCTACTATACAAATAGCTACCATGTTCTCCTTCCCCACTCTTCCTACCCCTGCCATCATTCTTCTCACCCTTTATTTTGCATTTATTTTCTTTCCTCTCTTTCTTTTGGGCCTCTGCATCTG
Source organism: Boletellus deceptivus (assembly GCA_038090195.1). Taxonomy (NCBI): domain Eukaryota; kingdom Fungi; phylum Basidiomycota; class Agaricomycetes; order Boletales; family Boletaceae; genus Boletellus; species Boletellus deceptivus. The sequence goes on along the minus strand of JBBPMG010000985.1, from coordinate 10,059 downwards.
GGACTCTCACCAGCACATCATCAGTCTCAGGAACGATGTGCGCTACGCCGTCACTGTCTCCGCCCCACCTCAACCAGCTCCCCCAGCTGATCACGACCTCCCCGATCCTACCCATCCACAGGAGTTACCCCAGGCCACGTGGACCTGGGGTTTCTCGGTGACCTTTCCTGGAGAGGACACCACCAATGGGGGCTGGACCGGCAATGCCAATCCAGGGTGGTGAGTCCAAAGATGTAGCCCATGCTTATCAAGAACTTTTCATCAATTATCCTGATCGTTATTTTGAAACTTCATTCGCCTCCACTAGAGCAGGCACCTTTTATTTCATCCCATTTTCTCTTCACCCTTCACAATTAGTTTTTCAGAAAGTCTCTTACTCTCCTTCTTTTCTCCCTACTGCCAAACCCTGCATCTAAAAATGGCAGATCCTGTTATTCCTCCTTCTTTAGAAGATCACCCCATGCTTCGCCTGGATTGCCTTATGGATTCCCACGTAATGGGGTTTATCTTTGATCTCTTAGACTCTCCAGATGCTGTGTTTGCTCTGGAACAGGTCATCCATCGAGAAAACAACATCTTTCTCCCCTTACTTCTTCGACTCTATTCGTTCTATATTCATTCTCGCCGACTCACTGTGGATTTGTTAGCCTCCTCATGCACAATTGAGGAACTAGGTCTCCTACACCACATTACTACTGCTAACAGTCTTCATCACCTTGGCAGAGCCCGCACCACCCTCTTTGAATTGTTCAAAGCCACAGGGTTAATACCACTCATCTATTGACTCCCAGAGGATGTCTACCTCCCCATTCTTAGAATTCATCTAGCCCTCCTCTCAGATGATGAGTACCGAGAGTACTACTGGCGAGACCAACCTGGTGGTGAGGTGGACCAGGCCGGACACACCAGACTCAGCTCCCCAATTCCTAGCCTACCACACTTGGTATCACCGCAACCCATACCCATTCCGCCACCAGCAATCAACTTCACCACTCTTGTCCCAGCCACTCCACCGCCCGACCCTGATTCCGCAACACAGATACCTCCCCAACCATGCCAAAGCAGATCCATCTGCACCCGAGCTTTTCAAATTAGACTGGGACAGGCCTCAGACAACGAGGCCCGGGACGGGACCAGTGAGGACAACTTGCCGACAATTACCCTGGCACACAGAAGGAGGGCAGCATGTCACCGATGTGGATCACTCAACCACTATCGGGTTGACTGCATCTACTACTCCTGCCCCTTCTGCCACACCTCCACTCTGGGACATCCACAATACACGTGTCCCCTCCGCCTTTGTACTGCCTGTGGAGCTTCAGGACATGTGGTCACTGCCTGCACTCGGGCCACCCCCTACAATGGGAATCCTGCCGAACTGTCCACTTCCAGCAGAGGGGCATCAGCTACTTCATCCATCTCCTCTCAGGATTTCTGAGTCAGTGTCTCAGAGCTACATCAGGAGTAATGTTATGGTACACTACGGGCTTGCCCAATCTGCGACGACATTCTCAAGCTCTTCCGTCAGAGGTATCTTTCTGTCAGGATATGTAGATGATTCCCTCCCTTCACAGAACCCACTAGATACAGTAATCCCCCTCAATGAGGAAACCCTACCGCTGTACCTAGATCTGTTGACCATCCTGTGAGCTCGCCTTCCTTATTTGTACTTCTACAGTTACACTTCCACATTTGGATGTTATCTCTCCCATGGCATGTCTCTCATCACACCACGTTTCCTCAACTACCATATCAAGTAACTCCAACTACTATAGGCGGTACTACTGTATCCAGTTGGTACAGCAATGCTCGAGTATTTATACGAGTCCATGTACAATACTTTTCCTTAGCTAGTTCTATGCAATCTACGTGTAGTTTCTAGTCAATCCACGACTCCCTTTGCGAAGGGATAGTGAGGCCAGGATCTCTATTAGTCTCGCACTACTACCGAAGCGTGCTTGACAGCTAGGACTACGCATACACGTAACAAGTGTCAGTTTTGAATTGCATGTATCTCCATGGTTACTGATCCAAATTACATAATTCATTTATCATTGCCTAGCTAGGGGTGCAGGCTTGCTTTCATATACCAACACCTTGTTTATATCTGTTTATGTGCATATGATATTCAGTGAACAATCAAAAAGTATCAAACATTGGGACAACTTTGTGAGTCACTGTAAGGGAGAATATGATTCCATGGGCTCAAATACTAATTCTGTTTCTATGATAATTCTGCTCAACATGCTCACCACACTGCCTCAAGCACATTGAACATGGTAAGTTCACATAAGCAGTAAATTAGCCTAAATTAGATCCTTGTAAAGTTTCTGATGCATGTCACCTTGGTCAGGGTGAGTTTGCATGTGGTGCCTGCCCTAGGGAATTTTTCTTTGGGGGGGGAAACACTGATGGGATCTCTTCTTTGTATGCAGGCTGGCAGTTATCCGCTCTTGGAGACATTGAACCAGACGGTCACCATTGTGTGATCCAGACCTGATTGGGTCCAGTCAGGGGTAAGCCGGTGGGTCGGGACCACTTGCCAGTTTTATCTTGACTGGGTTTGCTCGCTAGTCTCTCGTTCGTAATGTTGTTTCACGACCCGCCTCTGTACGGTCTTTATGATACGATATGGACGCCGCTCGTCTTTATCGTTCATTCTAACTCGTACATGTAGTACCCTGACAAACAGGTCTATTTTATATATATCATCTCCACGTGGACAGTTTCGTCCAGTTCTGGTCAGTGCTGATAACTCATTCGTCGTCGGTTCCAACACAGTTTCTGCAAGCCCGATCGAGACCGGCCGCCATCAAGCGGCGCCCAAACGAGGGGGGGAGAAGGGGATCACCGGCGACCCATTTTCAGATCGATCGGCTTGAACATACCCCGAGTCGCGCGAGTCTGGCCAGACAAACGCATCGGGACCTGATCGCACACCTTTATAGAGAACGCAAGCACGCGCACCAAGTCGTTCGATCGAAACGACGCTGAGCACTTTTTTTTTTTCTCCAAAGTCCCGGCTTGAAGACGACGGCACGAACGGCAGACAATCCCTGTCGTCCCCGGGTTTCCGTCTCCGTCCGAATCCACACTTGGCGACCCGCCGCGAAGCCTATTGGTGAACGACACACCCCAAACACCGTGTGTCGGTCGCCCAACCGTCGCGCCGGGCTTGGGTGATACGATACGGAGGCCTCGCCAAAAAAAAAAAGAATTTCCCCCCGTCAACGCGTTAAACGGCGATCGGCGCTGACGACGACAGGCAACGGTGTATTTGCTTCTCGGATTCGGGGGCGCTTTATTCGACACTACCTTTTCAGGACTAGACCGTCCAGAGGGGCCGGACGATCCGCCCCGAACCTCTCTTTTTTTTTTTGTCGAGGAGGGGTGGAGAGCTGTGGAGGAACAAGACACGACGTCGCCGTTTTCGGGGGGGAAACCACCCTGGCGTCGTCACAGGTCAGGTTAGCGCTGATGCTGTGCTACGGCACGGTGGAGGCTCTGAGGACGCCATCCAAAATCCACGCGGGCTGCCACCCATATGCGGAGGGATCAAGCCGCAAGCCTATGCTTTTTTCGTAAACACGATGAGACCCATGTGGAAAGGAGGGTGGAAGGAGATGCGCGTACGGGGATCACGATCTTTCTTGCAAAAACGGCGGCCACCACCATGGATCTCCGAGTAGAGGCGGTGTAATGACTCTCCGAGGCGTGAACACGCTGCAGACGCGCGTCAAACACTACTGCAGTGAAGCGTCCGATCCTCGCGAATAATGGACAGTGACGGGTACTGGAATTCGGTACGCGCGCCGCTGCCAGTGCTGGAGGTTGTCTGTCACTGATGACTTTCATTGTGCGGTGTGTGGTGGCATGCGATCGTGGCTGTATCCTCCCCCCTCCCCTCTCCTCCGTGACATTGCTACCCAGGAGTTCCGGAATGCGGGTCGTTGCGGCCTTGCATCTCGAGTGGTGCTGCCAGTGCCAGTGGCCGAAAGGGACGTGTGTTGGGCGCCTCCCCTCGGAACACAGAATCTGGCCCAGGTCACCGGCGAGGACGGTCACGAAACACAGCAGCAGGTCGCACTTCGGAGCAATCCGCGAGGTGTCCAAGAAAGGCGGTGTCAGCAGTTGTCAGCTCAAGTCACGTGATGTATGTTCAGGGGGATATTATTGTGCTGTTCAGACAGGTCGCTGTCGTCGTCCGACATTGGCCACCGACAGCCGAGCTCATCGTCCTGCGAGGTGACGGACAGGTATCCGATCTTACGTCCTTTTTACGCGGTACGTACCTCCTTTGACCTGAGCCCCCCACTGCCCACCATGGTCGGACGCATCCCGCGCGTGTCGTCGATCAGACAGGTCAACGGCGGTCATCATGGCCGCACAACTGTCCGTGACGGATCGCCAGACCGCGCCACATTATGATTACTGCTTCGCTGCCAATCAGCCGTCGGGCAGCTTGGGCACGGGCAACGATGCCCACCGCCGACTAGTGCTTCCGTCTGGCTATAAAACGGGGATGCGTTTGGCATCCTCGTTCAACACCACTTCTCTCCGTCTTTCGTCTTACTCGTACACTTCAAGTCGCCTGTCATGTTCAAGTTCTTGTTCGCCCTCTTCCTCGTCGCTACCGTCGCCTTTGCACAGAATGCTGATATCGGACTGCCGGGGTTCAACCAAACCGTGAAGGCAGGAAGTGACCTCATTGTTCAAGTACAGCGCCCTGTACGTGCATTGATTGATTTCGTGTCGTTCTCAGGAGCCGCGTTATTCATCGTGTTATTTGTCTTCTTTCTCTTCTTAGAACTCCCTGACGGGCTCTGAAGAAGTTGCTGTCGTGATCGGCCTGCGATCTTGCTATAATGGCCCTTGCTCGTCTCCTTCTGAGGTCTTGGGCGATATCTTGTACAGCGGGTCATTCAAGCCAGTGTACCACGAAACGAACTTGCCTCCGTACCAGAACTTCAGTGTGCAGGTGCCTCGCACGTTTGCGGCCGGTACTGCATTGGTCGGTGTTGTCCATCTCACACTCATTGGGGTGCGTTGAACGCGATACCGCTGGAATGGGATGCTGACATGTTTCTGCGCCCAGGCTGGACCGTCTCCGTACTTGGAGACACTGAACCAGACGGTCTACGTCGTGTAACACAGAACGCTGGCTTGGTTGAACGTTGGGGCGATCTACTGGACTGTTTGGACTTTTTTTTTCCATTTCGGACACTGTTTCCCTGTCTTTCTGTATGGTAGTGTATATGGACCGTCTGGCTATCATGAGAAAAGGTGGATGTCGTTTCTTTCTTTACCTTGCTGCTATTCCTTTGGCCACTCGTCGTCACTCGGACATGTACGCGCACGCATCGATGTCTCATACATTTTGTTTGTTTGTTTGTTTCTATTTCTGGATGCGCTTGCATGTCATTCCCAAGGTAATAGGTCCTTTCGGCCCCATGTACTGACGATCGATGTCGGGCAGGCGTTGTGTTGAGTAGTCTCCGCGAACCCGTCCCCCCAAGTGACGATCACGAAGGGAAGGCGGGACGATCCCTTGGCCACGGGTAGATCCTTCCGGGTCCCCGGCCCGGCGCCAACGGCAAACGTGAAACGCAAGAGAGCGGCTCGGGCGACGCATGGCCCCCGTGTTGCGCGTCTCGACCTCGTTCACCGCCCTCTCTAACCCCTTGGCATCAAAAACAAGGGACGCCCCGGACCTCGTCGCGAGTGCTGTCGTCCGTCCCACGTGAAGCGATGTGAGCCTGTAAGTGTTCGCGCCCGTGGTGCCCATGACGAGGAACAACGTCCGATCTACGAGCGATGATGGCGACGGCGCGTGCTTCTTTTGGGGAGGGGTGGCACACGCACACGCACACACGCACACACAAGTCCGACGGGCCCCCCAGCTTCAATGCATGGATACCCGACTCTCACCATCAAACGCCTCGTACGATCAGGCCGCATCGCCGCTCTCAATCAACGGGGGCACGTTGATCATGGGAGGGGGGGGGTCGCAACACCCTGTGCCTTGTAGCTTGTTTCTGGACGGACGCGCCCATGGGGCGCGGAGGCCGCACGACCGCCCCGTCCAAGACGTCGTAGACGCAACGGACGGACAGGGTACGCTCCCTCCCCCCTGGGAGTTCGACGCTTGCTGGACACGGTGCTGTGCGTCGTGCACGTCGGCGGCCGGAACCGGTGCATGGGTGGGGTCGCTCCCCATCTTCAGCCATCAAGGGGAGAAAAGGGGGCGAACGCCTTGGGTTGAGGAGAAACGGATATCACCGTCTTATCGCCGTCGTAAACCTGTTGTGTGCCATGTGGAACGGGTGAGGGCCAGTCCGATAGGGGAAGCGTCCGTCGTACTCGATCCGTCCCGAACTCGCGGTTGTTTCACGTCGCTAGCCCCGAGTTGCTGTCTGCGACGCTTGGAAGGAACGCACGACGGATGGGAAAACCGATCGGTAAGCCGGGCGAAAAAGCAAACAGCCACGTTGCAGGTACGGGTCGGAGGAGGCGTCCACCTCGACGAACGACTCGGTGCGACCGACCGGAACGGGGCAAGAGTGTCTTGTCATAGCAACGTTGGCGTCCCAGAGAGGTGGTGGTGGGGATAGGTGTTGGCCTGCCCTGTGAGAATGGTTTTTTAGATGCGCCCCGTGCGTCCCGACGTTGCAAGGTTTACGAGACGGGGACCAGCTTGGCAGAACAAACCTTTTTCGCGGACCGCACGATACATATGTTTTTCCGGATGCTCTGCGCTGTCCTCCCCACGGTGCGGAAAGACCGGAAGAAAGACACATTGACACGCCTGGCAAGCCGCTCTCCGACCTGCCAGACTCGCTGTCATCCTACTCCTTCTGCCACTCACCAAAAGAGAGAGAGAGAGAGAAGAAAAAAACGAGAAATCGTCGGGTACGGTGCGTGGCGACGGCAGACCGTGTGCGTCTCGCCTGACGCCAAAAGACCGTATCGAGCTGCGTCCGCGGGGGAGCGCTTGCGACGCCGCAGCACGCAGTGGGGATGGCGGCTGCCCTGCGTGCCTGATCTACGCTCGCCACCGCTCCGTCGTTCGACGTTCCAGTCTGCCAGCGTTCTCAAACGTGTCAGCGGGGCCCGAATGCGGGCGTAAGCACCCTCACCCGCGCCCCTTTGTCCCGTCCCCGTCTGAACAGTCTCAGGCACGCGCCGTTGGGACACGTGAGATTGCCCCGCTCTGGACGACCGGAACGTCCGGGAACACGTGTGACGCCCGTCTCAACCAACTGGAAACTCGTCTTGGCGCCCAAATTTTTTATAGCGCGGTTACTATCCAATGACTCGGACCCTGATGGCCGGACTGAGGTCGATCGGCGCCTTTGCAGGGTCTGGCGTGAATCATTCACGTCATCAGCCACGCTATCGCAGTACAGAAAAGAAAAAGGAGAAAGGGATATGTTTAGGTTCCACCCGGTGACAGCGGTGGCAAACGTGCTATACTTGTTGCGTCCATGAACGCGACGAGACACGTCAATGCACGTCTCAGATCATATATAAAACGTGGGCGTTTGCGACTCATCAGGAAACTGGGCAGTCAACATGTAGACTTGTTTACGATCCGCTTGCGAGCGAGTACACGTAAACTTGACGAATGAAGAAAAAAAAAGAAAAAAGAACAAGACATGGGTGGTAGCGAATTGTTGTCCATGATATCCAACCATCCACACGCCGCCGAGAGAACAGAAAAAGTCTAAAGGATCTCAAAAGGGTTTCATCAACTCGAAACGAGGTTTTTTTGTTGAAAAAAAAAAGTCCGAAGAATCTAGTTCTTTTTTTTTTTGCGAATGCTCGATAGCCCAGTGGATTCTGGCTGGACCGTCATCCACGTCAGATGACGGTGATCGTCTGGTTCAGTATCTGCAAGTACGGATACGGTCCAGCCTACACGCAAAAAGGCACGTCAGTGACTCATCCCAGCAGTGTCGCATCGACTCACACCAACGAGGGAGAGGTGTACAACACCAACCAGTGCAGCTCCAGTCGGAGTCGTGCTAGGAACAGTAACAGTGAAGTTCTGGTACGGAGGTTCGGGCCCATCGTGGGACTGTGGGACGAATGGCCCGTTGTACACGACAGCGCCCAAGACCTCGGAAGGAGACGAGCAAGGGCGACTATTGCAAGACTGCACGCCGATCGCGACAGCAACCTCTTCGGAGCCCGTCAGGGAGTTCTAAGAAGAGAAAGAAAACAGAGAACACGGTTAATAACACGACTCCCGAGAACGACACGAAATGGATCAAAGCACGTACAGGGCGCTGTACCTGGACGACGAAGTCGCCTCCTGCCTTCACAGTCTGGTTGGCAGTCGGCAGTGCGATATTGGCATTCTGTGCAAAGGCGACGGTAGCGACGAGGAAGAGGGCGGACAAGAGCTTGAACATGATATGCGACTGAAGAATGGAGTGAGACGGAGGGGCTCAAGGAAAGTCGAGATTGATGAGGACCAGCCCGGTCAGCACGCACCGCAATTTATAGCACGTCCTCTGCTGGCCATGCGCCGTCGGTCCACGGTTGACCATGAGGAATGCGGCGATGATGACCGTTCAGCATCTGTGGAACGTGTGCAACCGACAGTGAGGAATTTGAAGGTCACGTCAAGGAAGCGATGAGGGTGCATACCGCGCACGAATCGCGTACAACCAGGGTTCGACGTATATCCGTCTGGATCGTCGTTCATGTGGTCAACGGTACTTTCTGGCCGCGCCTGTATCCAACGTTTGATGCATCGTTCGGCCTCCGATGATGAATATCAGTGAGGATCGATGCAACGTTGGATCAGACTTGTCCTCGCGGGTCACGTGACTGTGGTGGCACTGCCTGCACTGCACTGCACCGAACAGCGTGAAGTGTGTGCGTAAATCCCTGATTGCTCTACCCCACGAACGGGGCGTTGGTTTGAACCCACGTGTCCGAAGGGGAGAGTGCTGTGTGTGCCAGCCATCAAGGGTCTTTGGGCCATGTTCGGCGTTTCTTCTCCGACTCGGTCCTCGCTCGCCAAACGACCACGGGCACATGTGCAGCTGAACGGCCAGGTCCACCGTCTTTCAAAAAAAAAACAGTGGCAAGCCGGGGGGGAGGAAGAATGCAGTGTGGCCGCATGCCACAACTTGAAGTCCCCATATGCCCCGACGGCACGCGAATCGTTGCCCCATCGTGCAACGCAATTCGCGCTACCCTGACGTCGATCCGACAACCATGCCCGACTCGGAGAATGCATCGCCCGACCGAACCATGCGTCGGCCTGGTTTTTTTTTGCAAAAAAAAAAAAGTTGGCGACCCGGCAAGCGTGTGCTTCTCCCCCCCCTCCCCTTCTCCGGTGACGGATCGCCGGGTTAGAAACTCAAACGCATCCCGACGTCTGCGCGTACTTTTTTCCAATAGCGAATGTACGCGAGCCAATCGGGCGTGGACCCAAGTTGGCGAGTGGGCTGCCCGAACGAAGGCGGCGCGTACAACGTGCGAGGACCTCGTCGTCCTCAAACCCAGGCAACGAAGCAACTGGTTACTGGCCCGTCCCGTTTCAAGACAGGGAGAACAACGCAAAGTGGCATGGCGTGATGCTCGTGACAAATCTCGGCGCCCGTCCATTGGCGTGTCAGCGTCCTGCAACCGGTTTCGTCTACTACCCCCCCGACGACGCGACACGTCTATCAGAGCTAGTGCCCCCCCCCCATCCAACCCCGAACCACCTGTGTTCCTCTCTGTATTTCTCCCGACGTGGGGGTCACTCTCGCAACCACCTCGTCTTCAAGTCCCTCCTGTCGTACCGTTTCAGCGCTCACTGCTCATTGAGCCTTCGGCAATCTTGGGGCTGACGATGAACTAATCCGCAGTTCAGAAGCCAACGTCCGCAGCAAGACAGGCCCCTCCCCCCCTGGTTTGGTCCAACCACCCTGACGCGGTTTCTCTTGGCCTTTTACCCGCGTTCGGGACGACCGACTCCCTTCCCCCCCCCCCCCCCCGAGGAGGGGCCCCCGGCCTCCCCCAATTCCCCCCCCCACCCCCCCTGAACCGAAGAGCACGGCG
>JBBPMG010000984.1:0-10655 GCA_038090195.1 Boletellus deceptivus | reverse complement strand
TCTCTTGACGGCCGTCAGAACGTCGAACTGAAGCGCATCGCAAAAAGGGACTTTACGTTCGTGTGTCCCACGGAGATCCTCGCGTTCAACGATGCCCTTCCCCGATTCAAGGAGCTCGATGCCGTCGTCCTCGGTCCGTCGTCCACTTGACTCACGCAGAGGCCAAGCAGCACGTTTCTGAACGTTGGGACAGGCGTGTCGACGGATTCGCAATACTCGCACTTTGCCTGGGCGCAACAGCCCAAGAAACAGGGCGGTCTCGGGCCCGACTTGAAACTGCCTCTGGTCGCCGACAGGAGCATGCAGATCGCGCGCGATTACGACGTCCTCATCGAGGACGCCGGCATCGCCCTCCGCGGTCTCTTCATCATCGACCCCAAGGGCATCGTAAGGTACGCGTCCGCCGACGGTCCGCGCGAGCGTTCGTCGGTCCCTCCTCACTCACGTCGCGTGGCGTTGGCAGGCAGATTACGGTCAACGACCTGCCGGTCGGTCGTTCCGTCGACGAAACGCTCCGTCTGTTGCGGGCCTTCCAGTTCACGGTACGTCTCTCGAGATCGTTTGGAACGGTGCCCGTCATGCGGTTGTTTGTCAGGACAAGCACGGCGAGGTCTGCCCTGCTGGATGGACCGAGGGCGGCAAGACGATCAAGGCGGACCCGAAGGAGTCTCTCGAGTACTTTGCCACCGTGGACGGCGACGTCGAGATGCAAAACGGCAGTTCCAAAAAGCGGGCACGCAAGGATTAGACGGGCCGATACCCTCGAATATCCTATAGAGCGGAGTCATTAAAGATGGGAACCGGCCACTGGACGTGTGGCTCCCTTGGGCTCAAGCTTCTGGGGATGGGTCCAGGTCGCCAGGAGCTACGCGCCTGCATATATATATATATCCTATCCAACGTATTAGCATGTCATGGAGAATGCCGAAACCCGGGCTGTGATTATCGTCGTCGCTGATTTCGTGACGCCCGTTTCCATTGTGATAGTCAAGATGCGATTTTGGCGCTCATTCATGCCAGCCGCAGTTCGATATGTTGCAACATGAATATAAAAAGTACACGACATGAGACAAGCAAGAGAGCAGAGCTAAGAAGAACAAGAGGAAACGTGCCTCCCAAACAACGGATCATCCACCATCCATCGACCAAAAGGGAGACAACGCGCGACAATGCACCGAGAGCAAAGAAGAGAGAGAGAGAAAGGGAAAAAAAAAAAAAGACACGAACCACCCTTGTACATCATCCCTTCACCTCTTCCAAACAAACAAAAAAAACGTGCGCCCATACTCGCCAAGTCGACCAATCCCCCTCATCTCAATGCCTCCTCGCACTCCCCCAACTGTCATCACTCCCGTCCTCGCTGTCATCGTTCCGTTCGTGTTCAGAACCGCCGTGGCCTTCAACGAGGCTACTGTGCGTCAGATGCTCGAAATCGAGAAACGGATTGTGAGCCCGGTCTTGCACAACGCGCGGCGCAGGTCCGCTCGGCGACACGGGCGACACACCCCAGTCACTCTCGTCGCTCGCCACCGTCATGAACTCGTCCGCTTCAGATCCGGACACGGCCCGGCTCATGGGCATCGGAGAGAGAAAAGAGGCGTAGGAAAGCGCGGGGGACAGCGCCGAATACGCTTGGGATGGCGAACGAGACATCGCGTCGGGGCTCGGTGATTCCCGAGGGAGCTGCAGCATGGGCAAGGAAAGGTACGTTTGGGAAGGCGGAGAGCGCGAAGCTTCGACAACGGGATCCACATGAATCACAATCTCTGAACCACTGCTGGGCGATGAAGGTGCCGAGATGACGTCGAGGGCAGATGTGGGCGGAGACACTATGACAGGGGGTGTGGGTGGGGCAGGGTATCGTTCCGAGAGCGATGAAACGACAGATACATTCATGGCAGAGCCAGGGTTCGTCAGCGCAGAAGTAGACGCGGAAGCGAGAGGATGGTCATTTTCATCATCGTCGTCGTCGGAACCACTCATTATCAGCTCATTCGCGAGTCCGCTTCCCTTCCTGAGCAACCCAGAGCTTCCAAGCGTTCGGATAGAGTTCGCAGAATTGGCTCTAGAAGGGTGTCCTCCCCTTGCAGAGGCAGACGCGGAGCCGGACGAAGAGCCCATCACCCTCGTAAGCGGGGAAAACGGCCGTTCGCCGTACATCTCTGCACTCGAACGGGGCGTGTCGGGAAGGAGGGGACCAAATGGAGAATCATTCGCCATGACTTGGTAAGTTGGCGTAAACGGCAGCGGGTGTGGAGGTGCTTCTATGAGGGGTGTGTGGTTGACAGCGTTTGGTATTTCGAGCGGGGTCGGAGAAGTGATGTCAAGGTGACCTACACCATCTAAAGGTCGATGAGGCATCGGGTCGGCGGAGACGGGGGAGGGCGTCCTCGGCAATATCGTCGGTGCCTCACGGATAGAGGAGGGCGGGGACTGTGGAGCGACGAATATCGTGCTCCCATCGCCTTGTGTAGTTGAGTGTGATCCAGACCGGAGGTGACGTGTCGGCGTTTGGGGTAGCGATACGGTGCCTGTTGTGGCTGGGGAGGAGATATTCGATATCACGTATGCAAGCGGGGTTTGTGTAAGAGATGTGAATGACTGCAACGACAACGTCAGGCAGTGAAAAGAACCCATGCCGAGCACTCACTTCGTCGAGGGTCGTGTTCGTAGTAGCGAGGCTGTCGAACTCATCACGAGGAGGGCGGTTCGTCCTTCTCCTCAGGCCGTCCTTCGTCCTTTCCTGGCTTCTGAGCACCGCATTTCGCCATTCGTCCACCTCCTTCGAGGCGAGCGCTTCGAGCTCGAACCCGTCCAGAGAGAAATCGTTGGGTCCAGGAGCCCCATGGCCTTCCGTGAGGTCTTCTTGAACATCATTCTCATGATGGGACACATCGGACGACGCGGTCGAGTCGCGGCGGCGACGAGAGGAAGGGACGGGAACGGCGCTCCCACGTCTGCTGCGTGCCGCCCGTCTGCGCTCGAGAAACTCCTCGGCCCATGCTTCGAACCTGGGGGCCAGGTGCGGTTCGTAAACGTACTGGGGCGACGGCGGACGACACAGGGGGGGGGGAAGGGGGCGTGTGAGCACACGTGTTCTTCCTGGCGCAGAGGGCGTCTCCCACATACCTCTTTGAACACATAGACCGCTGCCACCCCTACGACGGCGGCAGCGACGTATACAGCTACCGGTGGTGCCATGGCGCCTTGTCTAACCTAGAACGGAGCCCGTGGCCGGGGTGCCGTGCCCAGCGCCCTAAAGGCAGAGAGTGCTGAGCGCAATCGATGGGTGCGAGATGGGTGCGTCCGACGAGCAGCCCTGCTGGCAAGACAAGCACGAGAGGGGTTGGTCTCGAGGTCGACGCTCGTTGATCCGTGTGCGGATTGCAACAGTCAAGAGAAATCGGGCGCCAGGAGGTCAAGAGGCGACTCTCAGGCCTTGCCTGCGCAAAACCCAACACCCCCCTTTTTTTACGCAGCGGTCCGGGAATTCCCGATATCGCGGAGCCAGACCGTCGAGACTCACTCACTGGCCTTCGAACGGCATTGGGAGTCCTTCCCCGCTCGTTTTCGCAACCACGTCCTCGTCCGTCGCCGTCTTTACTCTCCTTTACAGCCCCCGTTCGGTCACCCTAAAGCGAAGGCGGCTGGACGGCCGTCCCCCCCGCGATGAATTCTCGCACGCTAGATGAAAGATTCGCATTAATGCCCGTAGACTCATCTTCCGTCCTCGTCTGCGGGGCGATGGCATTTGCGGAGCGGGCATTGGTCGTGCTGTTCGTCGTCAGGTGTTTTCCCGGAAAGCGTGAGAACGACATTCACAAAGGTCCGTCTCGGTCGTGTCCTTCGTCAAAAGCCTATGGCTCGACCTTGCATAGGTGGCATGGCGGGGCTGCATATAGACTGCGCCTTATTACGCGGACCGTATGCTTCCAAGAGCGACGGAGGGTATGGACACGGTGTCAACGGCGGCGACTTGCCAGAGTTCACACCAAGGGCAGACATGCCGTCAAGGTACACTAGTGATAGTGGGAACCGAGTCTAGATGGCTGTCCGACGGTGAGTGTGTGAACACGGGCCCGCAAGACGACGATGAGACTACACTTGTTGACTACGCCCATAAAGGCACGGGGCATGCGTTCCGATCACGCACGTTGCTCCCTGGTCTTTCTCCGGACGGCTTGTGGCACAGGGACCGTCGTGAGCCACAACGCTTTGCGAGCTTGACAGTACACTGTCATATGCACGTTTACGCTCGGCTTGCTTCTAGGAACACGATTTGCCACGTCCTCCCATGGCATATGGGTGTACCACGTGTCCACTCGAGCTGTCGGATGGTGTCCTTTGAACTTTAAGTCCGCCGGTATAAAACGAACAGCGGTACCGACGCTCGCCGTGTGCTCTCCCGCTCCCGCTCTCGGCGCATACAATGTCCCGCGTCTTGGGAGTCACTGTCGCCACCTGGTGCTTTCTGCTATCGCTTGCGGCGCGGCTTATCGCAGCGCAGAGCGTGGCTTCGCGGGCCTACACGCCAGTGGTCGGTCCATGCCCTGACGGTTTCAACCTCGTCCGCATGGCGGGACAGCCCGGGAACCAAACCCTCTCCGCCGACGAAGCCTCGTACGTGCGCGCTCGTAGATCGTACGTCCTCCCACAGGCCTGGCAAGCCTACCTCGCGAGCGTCGAGGCGACCAACGTCACATTACCCTCGTACGTGTCCCGCATCCTCAATGGGCCCAGCTCCACTACCCCTACCTTGGGCATCGCGTCGAGCGGCGGAAGCTACCGAGCTGCGATTTTCAGCGCGGGCGTGCTGAACGCGCTGGACGGGAGGAACGCCACCTCGAACGGCACCGGATTGGGAGGGTTGCTTCAAGCAGCGACCTACCTCTCTGGGCTGTCGGGCGGGGCATGGTTCCTGACGTCCCTCGCACAAAGCAACTTTCCGACCATACAGAATCTCATCTTTGGATACGCTGATACCCCCGTCTCCGACCAGTCGTGGGGCGGATGGAACGCCGAATACAATCTATTGACGCCCAGTTCCGACATCGTCACCGATCTCGAATACCTCGTCGACGTGATCGCGGAGACGCAAGGGAAAGCCGACGCGGGTTTTCCTGTGACGCTTGCGGACTATTGGTCGCGTGCGCAGGCGAGACACTTCGTCAATGGGACGTCCTCGTCGAATTTCTTCGACGAATCCTATACCCATGGTGCGGGCATTTTGTGGTCCTCTGTCGCCGAAACGTGAGTGGCACTTCCGCGAGTCGTGCGATGCGCTGAAAACGTACACATGGAAAAACGTTAGCGAGGCGTTCAGTTCCCACACGATACCGTTTCCAATCGTCGTGGCAGACATGTTGGCGCCGGGTCAAAACACCTCGAGCACTCTTGCTGGGGAGCTCGTACCGCTCTCTAATCCTATCTTGGAGTTCAGCGTCTGTGAGTGCCAGAGCGGTCCACGGAGGATCATTCCTCTGACATGGGGCGCTAGTCGAGATGGGCTCCTATGACCCCGCGTTGTCCGCGTTCACGCCGACCAAGTACTTGGGTACGAGGAACGAGAGCGTCTGTGTCACAAACTATGACCAGTCGTCGTTCGTGGCCGGGACCTCGTCCGATCTGCTCAACGAGTTGGACATCAGCGTAGGGGTTCCACCATTGATAGTGTCGCCCGTGCGCTGACACATGCGTGTGCACCCTCAGGCTATCTTCGGCCCCGAAGTTGCCAGTTTACTCCCGTCAGCGTCAGGGTTCGATGCGACGTGGCCGAATCCGTTCTACGGCGTCGCGCAGCAAACTTTTATAGGTGCCAACGAGACAGACCTGACCCTCGTGGACGGTGGCGAGGATGCACAAAACGTTCCGCTGCAGCCTTTGCTCGTACAAGCTCGTGGCGTGGACACAATCTTGGCGATTGATGGTGTGAGTGCCGAGCCGAGTGATGTACATGACGCCGGAGTGACCTGTGTGGCACCCTCTAGTCCTCGAACGTCGACAACTTTGCGGATGGCAGCTCGTTGATCGTCAGTCGCCATCGTATCGAGTGACTCGCGGGTGCTGACCAGTCACAGGCCACACAGGAGTGGAGCACGTTGCTGTCGCTGGCGTATCCGTTCCCTCGCGTGCCAACGTCGACGGACGAGTTTATCGCGCAGAACCTGAGCACGAGGCCGACGTTCTTTGGGTGTGGTACGACGCCTGCAAACAGGAGCACGCCTCTCGTCATCTATCTTGCAAACGGAGGACCGCCTCGCGATGGCCAAGCGCCTGTCACGAACATGAGCACGTATCAGCTCTCCTACGCTTCCTCGGACATCCAGGCGATGCTCGATCAGATTTCTGTCATCGCCACGCAGGGATACCCCGCAGACGCGAGTGTGGATGTGGACTCTGAATGGCCTGCTTGTCTGGCATGCGCCGTCGTCGACCGTGCGCGCGAGAAAGCGGGGGAGGCAAGGAGCGGGGTGTGCGAGAGCTGTTTCGCGAGATACTGTTGGTCCTGAGTACGTTCGGAGGACGGGGTCCATGCCAGAGATGTCGGCCGTGGCGGTCGGCCCTTGGCGCATAGATCTGATCACGAGTCGCTGAGTGAAGGTTAACGCGTCTGTTTACGGAGGATGCCAATTTCTGCATTGTGGAACTGGGTGGCGTATGAGATGAGCTGTGCTCGTCCGCTTGGTCGCAGGAAGGTGGCGGGTGGTGTGGCGAGATCAGCGAGAGTGTGCAGCAGAGATGGCCGCACCCGGCATCGCCGCGCCGGGGATTCCGATCGAGCCCTCCGTGCGGCAATGGGTCACGTGTGCAGATCTGTGCGTCACTCCCGCCACCGTGCGCTGGTTGCCACGCTGTGCTTCCGTCGGTGGACGTGTGCTGTCTTTGCGTGGACGTGGGCGAGCCCCGTTGCTTGTGATCTCGACAAGCGGGTGCTGATCTGGAGTCGCAGTCCCTCCGGTTTCCAAAGGAACCCCGTTCTGAACATCGATCATGGAATCCGTGCCTTGCCCACACCGCGCCTGGGGGGGTCCTGCCAGGTCAGCATGCCTCTGTTCTGATTTACGCCGGGCGCGTTCCGCGTTCGAGACGCCCCGCAGTGCCATGTGGACGCCGTGTGCCTTTTTCTGTGCAGAACGGGGCCTGGCCGGCTTCGACGATGGTGCTCTCGCACCGCGGCGTCGCCCTCTCTCCCGACGGCCCAGATACCGTCCCCGTCTGTCACGGCTCGGTGCGTATGTCCAGCGAGATCCAGATCGGGAAACACGATCCGCTTTTTCTGCCCAGATGCCGTCCGCCCGGATGCCAGATGCCCGTGACGCTTGTTATGATATGTTTTTGTCACGCCCCCGAGCAGATGCGTATAAGAATCGGGCGACGCGCATCCCCTCCATCAGCGGCCGCCTTCTCGTCCCCTCCCACCGCACCCCCCGGCGACACCCCATCACTATGGAACCACCGAGGACTCCCCACGCGCCCTCGCTTTCTTGGATACCCCACAACACCACCCTCCTCCTCCTCGCCGCGCTCGTGCTCTTCCTCCTCGCGCGGGCCATGTACCGTCTCTACCTGTCTCCCCTGAGTGCCATACCCGGCCCCTGGTACGCGGCGGTGTCTGATCTCTGGATGACGACGCATGTCCTCCGTCTGCAGCAGTGCAAGACCAACCATCGCCTTTTTGAGGAATACGGCCCCGTCGTGCGCGTCGGTCCCAACAAGGTCATATTCAAGGACATCACGTCGATGCGAAGCGTGTATTCCGTCCACAAGTTTGACAAGAGCACGTTTTACAAGAGTCTCCTCACGTCCGTCGCTCCCCTTCTTGCGTCCGCTCGGGTGAACTGACCCCGGGATAGGAACGAGAACGACCATGCGTGATTACGACCCGTCTTTATCGTGGTGCATGTGCACTTATTTGATTTCAGCATGACCACCCTGGATCACGTCGGTCACGCGGTGCGGCGAAAGGGGTATGCACCGCACTATACTCCAGCACATTTGGCACTGTTCCAGACGGAGGCGCATGACCATGCCCTGGAACTCGTTGCCGTAGGTGGCAACCGATATCCTCTTTTTTTTGCGTCTCAATGTGACCTAGGCTCTGGAGCAAGTTGGCGGCAAACATCCCCTGGACTGCCTCTCGTTGTTTCGCCACTACATGGTCGACGTCATCATTTCATCCTCGCATGGCTATCGTCTAGGTGCGCTCAGCAAATGGACTGTCGGCGAGAAAGATGCGCTTGCAACCGCGATAGCCGACTTTCCAAAGAGGGGAATCGTCGTAGGTTCCGTTCAAGAGTCGCGAGGAGCAGGCTGACAGGGCGCCTTAGCGGAGCAGCATGCCTTCCTGTTTGTGGAACTTGGTATGTCGTATCCCCAACCGGCGATGGCGCCAGATTTGTGATTCGGACAAGATCATTGCCGAAGTGTGTGCTCGTCTCCTCTTGGGCTGTCGTCCTTGGCACTGATTCACGGAATCGTCCAGTTTGTTGGTGCCCGCGTGTATGAGATGCGCGCCAAAAATGGCATGGAAGGAACCTCGGACGCGGAGAGAACGACACTGCTGCAGCGCCTCCTCGAGCACAAGTATTCGCCCCGTCAACAAATGCCGGATCACGACATCATTTCAGAAGTCATGGCGCACACGTATGCCTCCCTTTTTTGAAGCCAGGCCCGTCTGACTTTCCCTCAGGATCGCGGGCACCGATACCACTTCGAATTCATTGTCTTACTTTCTCTGGGAATTGACTCGCCGGCCGGACATTATGGGCAAACTGCAAGCAGAACTCGATCAAGTCATGCCTGACAGCCATGCCGTGCCAGACTTGGCCGTCCTTCAGAAGCTTCCGTATTTGAACGCGTTCATCAAGGAAGGTGAGGCATCTTCCTCTCCGTGTTGATCGTTCGGGAGCTCAATCCGAGTAGCTCTCCGCGTATACACCGCAGCCCCAAGCGACCTGGAGCGCGTGGTCCCACCATCGATCTCCAAGAAGGGTGCCTTGGATGAACCATTTGATTTGATGGGCTATGCCTTGCCTCCAGGAACGATAGTTGCCACACAAGGCTGGTCTATGCACCGTGATCCCGCCATTTTTCCCTCGCCGGAGAGCTTTATTCCCGAACGATGGCTTCAGGGACCAGACGCCACTGCGAAGATGGCGCAATACCTGATGCCGTTTGGGACAGGAAGTCGCCAGTGCGGTGGGATGAACTTGGCTTATATGATGCTCAGAATCACGATCGCGGCACTAGTAAGGAACTTTAATGTCGTGGCTCCCCCTGAAACGAACGAGAAGAGCATGGAAATCAAGGACGCCTTTGTAAATTTGCCTGCCGTGTCTGTCTGTTGATCGCACTCAGGGATTATTTGCCTAGGTCATCTTCCCAGCTGCTATGGAGTGCAAACTCGCATTTCATCCCCGTAATTGATCAGCGTTTGGACGACACTCCATCCTACGCCTACGCCTCATGAACATGTTATCTCTTCCCTTTTCACCGGAATATTAAATACTTTATAATCGCTTAATAGTCTGTGACCTCGATCTCGCGTTTATTGTTTTCGTTGAGGGCTTTGGAAGAATCTGTCTAGATACCCCGTTGGCAGGACCAAGATTTGTAATTGTACTCCAACCAGACAGTCGAGCGTTTTCTTTTCGGACCTGCTGTCGCGAGCCTGTGAGGTGCACCTTGGATACAGAAATCAATCGCACATGGCGTGACTGCCAAAAATATATCTACGGAGGGTAAAATAGCTACAAGCTTGGTTTTTTTTCTACACGGCCGTCTCGTTAGGATTTTGACGCCTGCTGGTCGCTTTCCGGTACCATGCAATGATTTCCGGCTTCAAATAGAGAATACATAACCTTGGTTTCCAGTTGGCGAATGGGGACAACGAATCACTCAAAAAAAAAAAAGTGTTCGAATGTCCATGGGCCCCTCAAACTATCTCAGGAAATTGAGGACTTGGGATCATCAAAGTTTCCTGCTCGTTATTGCCCGGCGCGAGGCCCTGGCCGCCCTACTAGTGGTACAGTTGCGGAACCCCCTAGCTCCCCGTTCGACAATAAGCCAGTTGGAATGTGTTGCTATGTATTTTAGTGTATTGGATCGTAAGTGTCGCGGTGAAGGTTGTGATGAGGGGAATATGATCTATTATAAATGAACGCTCCTTCGACCGAAATTTCAGAGGGAGATCACGGTGGATTCTTCGATGAGACACCTCTCTGATTGATTGATCGATCAATCATCTGAAGACGCTTCAGCCTCGCTCTTGTTGAAATGTTGGGTTTGGGTACTTTGTTGCGTAGGCTGCCAGTACACGTACTGACGGTACTGACTCTGCCGCGAGTCGAATTGATCAGGTCAGGCCGGCGGCCGCGTCACGAGAGACCTTACTTTATTTGGCATACCTCGCTTCATGTATGAACCATAGGATAAGATACGATAAGATAGCTGATACCCACGGAACCCGTGTTGTACCTGTACCTGTGCCCAGCGTCACTTCTGGCACACTATCATGTGTCGAGGATGAGTCAGATATATGCCGTAGATTCGGATTACTATGACATATGCATGACATGTTGTCATGCCTCCGCGTATGTACATATACATACGAATGGATGAGAGAGCTACGAGACGCCGGATGCGGCATGTCCCAC
>JBBPMG010000983.1:0-10689 GCA_038090195.1 Boletellus deceptivus | reverse complement strand
CCAAACCCACCATTGACTGGACATCCAGTCAAGTTCTAATTCCCTTGACTAAGGATAAGTCTTCCCTACTCGAGAAGACACAACGTAACGAATGGACGGTGTTCATCACCAAGACTTCCTGTCCCTCTCCAACTTCTTCACCTCGCAAAAACCTCCCCAATGAAACCATGCTTGAACCCAAGGAACTTTCCGGGTTTCACCGATATTGCCAAACTGAGGATGAAGAAGCATTCACAGTACAAGCCTATCATCGTGCCGAAATTTACCACATCTAAAGATTTGGATCGCACTTTGCCAATGCTGAGGCTATGGTGCAGATCCAAAAGATCACCTTGTTGACCAAGCTGGCTATTCAAGCCGAGCTCGCTAAACCCAAGAAAACCCTGCCCCCTGAATACTCCGACTTCGCTTCTGTCTTTAGTAAGGAAGCGACTAACCACATTCCTCCCTCACAACCATATGATCATGCCATCAACCTCAAGGAATCCTTCATTTCTAAGGTTGGAAAACTCTACCCTCTGTCCGCTGAAGAAAAGAAAGCCGCTGATGCGTTCATCGATGAAAACCTTGCATCCAGGAAAATCCGGCCCTCCAAATCCCTCCAAGCCTCACCCTTCTTCTTCATCAAAAAGAAGGATAGCAGTCTCCATCCCTGCCAAGATTACTGGTACCTGAACGAACATACCATTCAAGATGCGTACCCTCTTCCCCTTATCTCCGAGCTGATCAACAAGCTCAAGGATGCCAAACTATTCACCAAGTTTGACGTTCAATGGGGATATAACAATGTCCACATCAAGGATGAAGACCAATGGAAGGCTGCATTTATCACCCATCGTGGACTCTTCAAACCAACGGTCATGTTCTTTGGCATGACTAATTCTCTCCCTACATTTCAACGATTCATGATTGACTCCTTTAGAGACATGATCACAGAAGGATAGTTGATCATTTACATGGATGACCTCCTTATCTACTCCAACAATGACCAAGCCATTCACCAGGAACGGGTACGACAAGTTCTTCAACAAATGAAAGAACTTGATCTCTACTTGACACTTGAGAAGTGTACGTTCCATGTGAAGGAGGTAGACTATCTCAGGCTCGTAATCAAACCCGGATCCCTTGCCATGGATCCAACCAAGGTCGCTGGTCTAAAAGATTGGCCAATCCCCACCAAGGTCCGCAATGTCTGATCTTTCCTCAGTTTTGCCAATTTCTATCGCCGTTTTGTTCTCCACTACTCAGACATTGTGCGTCCCCTCCTTGACCTCATCAAGAAGAATCAACCCTGGGCTTGGACTCCTACCTGCCAAACTGCCTTCAAGGAACTCAAGGGCATCTTTACGGCCCAACCAGTTCTTCAACTCCCTGACCTCTCTGCACTCTTCGCCATCTCCACCGACGCCTCTAAGTATGCCTCAGGAGGAGTTCTTCTTCAGCGTAACGCCAACCACAAATGGCAGCCCTGCGCTTACCTTTCCCAGACATTTGGCCCAGCTGAACGCAATTACAATATTTATGATAGGGAGCTCCTCGCCATCATGAGAGCTCTCAAAGCCTGGCGCCACTACCTTCTTGGCGCTCTTCATCCTGTCCAGGTCTTTACTGACCACAAGAACCTTATGTATTTCCGACAACCTCAAAAGTTGAACCGCTGTCAAGCATGATGGCTTCTTGACCTTTTGGAGTACGATCTCCAATTCTCCCACATCCCTGGGAAAGATCTTTCTGTCCCTGATGCACTTTCCTGCCGCCCAGATCACATCCCAGAAATTGACAATGACAACGAGGACGTGACCCTCCTTCCTGACTCTCTCTTTGTCCACCTAATTGACAAAGAACTTTCTGACAAAATTGTATCTTCGTCCTCCTCTGATCCTTTTGTCCTCGACGCCCTCCATGTGCTTCCCAGTGAACTTCCCACTTGATTCCAGTCTCGTCTATCCGACTGGAAATTTGATGCCGGGATCCTTATGTATCAGAACCAAGTATACGTTCCTGCCGACACTGATCTCCACTGCTGATCCTTTTGTCCTCGACGCCCTCCATGCGCTTCCCAGTGAACTTCTCACTCGATTCCAGTCTCGTCTATCCGACTGGAAATTTGATGCCGGGATCCTTATATATCAGAACCAAGTATACATTCCTGCCGACACTGATCTCCACTGCTCTATTGTTTCCTGACACCATGATCACCCTACTGCCAGTCATCCCGGTGTTCTCAAAACCCATCAGCTCATAGCGGCTGAATTCTGGTGGCCAGGACTCACATCTTTTGTCTGCCAATATGTTGCTGGCTGTGCTACGTGTCAGCAACACAAGGTGAACACACACCCTACTCACCCCCCTCTGTCCCTGATCCGCTCCACTGCCTCCCATCCCTTTCAACAGATCTCATGTGATCTGATCACCGACCTCCCTATTTCCTCCAGCTTTGATTCCCTGTTGGTTGTGGTCGACCACAGCCTTAGTAAGGAGGTAATTCTCTGCCCCACCAAGAAGTCTGCCACTGCTGCCAACATTGCTGCCCTCTTTCATGAAACCATCTATAAAAGATTTGGCCTCTATGATAAAATCATCTCCGATCGTGGACCACAGTTTGCGTCCTCTTTTGCCAAGGAACTTGGACGACTTCTTGGCTATGAATTAGCTCTCTCCACTGCCTATCATCCTCAGATGGATGGAGAGACCGAATGAGTCAACCAGGAGATAGAGACCTATCTCCAAATCTTTTGTAACAGTAACCCCTCGGCTTGGGCAGAATACATCACCCTTGCTGAATTCACCCACAACCACCGCCCTCATTCCGTCACAGGGAAATCTCCATTCTTCCTGATGATGGGATATGAACCCCATCCCTTCCCTACTGTCATCTCTGAAACCCCAATTCCTGCCATAGAATCCTGCCTAAAGGCCCTCTCTGCAGCGCACAATGAAGCCCTTGCTGCCCATGAATTAGCTCACCAGACTATGAAGGCCTGGAACTTCAAAGCCTTCATCCCATTCAAAGTCGGTGACAAGGTATGGCTTGAGGGACGAAATCTAAAATGATCCCTCCCTAACCTGAAGTTTGCCGCCAAAAGAGAGGGACCCTTTACTATCACCACCACCCTTTCTCCCATCACATATAGACTCTGCATTCCCACCACATGGAAAATTCACAACGTGTTCCATGCTTCCCTTTTATCTCCATATCATGAGAATCCCGTCTACGGACAGAACTTCCCAGCACCGCCTCCTGATCTCATCAATGATGAGGAACACTTCGAAATTGAAAAGATCATATGTCATCGTGGAGCTCCCTCCCGTCGGAAGTACTTGGTCCGATGGAAGGGGTATTCGGCCGAAGAAGACATGTGGCTTTCCAAGAGTGAGTTCTCCCATGCACAAGCCACCCTCCAAGAGTATAAGAAGTCCCTGCAGTCTAAACCCTGCTCATCCCACTCTTGACCTCGAACCACCATGTCTACCAACACCAACACCTCAGCTCCCATCCCCTCCACCATTCCCACTCCTCCGTCTTTGCCCCTTCCTTTCCCTCACCCAGTTTTTGCCTCCCGCCTTCATGCCTATGATGACACCAACCAAGAGACCTGCCTCCTTATGTCCATGATGGTTCAAGACTCCCAACTCACCACCATCATAGACCGAGTTCTTGAGCCCCATTCACCTCTCGATGCATTATACAGAGCTTACTTAGATAACTGTTCCATTTATCTGCACCTAGGATATTTACGTAATACATACTCTACTCAGGCTAGGCCTGTTTCCATCCCCACCATCCTCGAGTTCCACTGGGCTAACCAATGTGATGCCCTCCTTATGGCCCTCTACCAGCTCAGAATGGATGAATTGCTAAAGGACATGGACGCTTATGTGGCAACCTTGCAACCACCAAACCCTACTCCGCCCTCTCGTTTGTCAGATGCTCAGTCCACCATCCTTCACCCTATCATGGTTCCCCTAACCACCATCCAAGCCGAGCTGGCGCACCCTGTCCCTCTATCCTGCACAGAAACCTTGATCACTCCCAAAGGGGTAACTAATCCCACCTCCTGCCACGTCACTTTCAATGTCACTCCCTCCCCATCATCGTCCCCACTTAACACCGAAGAAGAAGAAGCCCTGGACCATGTGGAATGACTAGACTGGCCCATGGAACCTCTGCCACCTAATCACCACCGATATCATCAGGCATGTTTTGAATGTCGCTGCCTTGGTCACATTTGCATCCAATGTGATCTATACTACTGTCCCCATTGTCTTCGCTTCGCACCAGGTCATACTCAAGCTCGGTGTTCCCTTCGCAGGCATACTCCTGTATCCTCTCCCTCTACCTCTTCTCGACGCTCTAGTCGTCGCAGTAGCACTTCCTCCCTGGACTCCATGGCCGCTAGTCGGTCAGTATCCTCTCCTACCCGCCCAATTCCAGTTTCACCTCTGTGCTCTCATCCCCTGGAGACCAGGATATCCTCCCTGCTGTATACCTACGACCAAGATGATGTTTGGGACGACTCTGCTTATGCCAATGTGACTGGCTCCCCCGGGATGTACTCTAGGGATTTCTAGACTGGGTCGTCTCAATCCTAGTAAGGGGGTAATGTTACGTTTCACCCACTATACTTGATGGACATTATTATCTTCTCTTTTTCTCATGATAGACGCTGTCTGCATTCGCCTAACTGGATACTTACTTTTTCTTCGTATGTATACATCCGACCCCACAGAACATTCATCATACCTGCTTATGCTTTGTCTGATCCAACTTGGACTTCCTTTTTCATTTCTGCTTCCTTTTGTCATCTTGTGTATGATACGTCTGATCAGGCTTGGACTCCGATTTCCTTTCCTGATTCTCTTTTGTCATACGATTTCCTTTTCTCCTCTATGCACCACTTGGTCCATGCACACTACTTATGAGTATATAAGACCTTGCTTTCCATACTGTGTACTCTAAGCTAGTCTTACTTGAATCTTAGCTTCATCTCCTTGAACCTCGTCCGACCTTGCCTTCACTTGGTCGCCCTCGTTACACCGACCTGACTTGCTCCCTAGTGCAGTCGGTACACCGAACCCTTGAGGAGTAGCTAAGCCCTCT
Organism: Boletellus deceptivus; assembly: GCA_038090195.1. NCBI lineage: Eukaryota > Fungi > Basidiomycota > Agaricomycetes > Boletales > Boletaceae > Boletellus > Boletellus deceptivus. The sequence goes on along the minus strand of JBBPMG010000983.1, from coordinate 5,588 downwards.
CCCTTGCAGCCTTACCCAGAACCTGTTCAACTAACTACGTTGTCGATATGTGGAACCCTTGACCCATCGACCCACCATTGAAGCTTCCGAGTCTATGCTTGTCGCTACCCACGTCAAGCATAACAATTTGAGTAAAGAGTGAGTCTCACACTCTTTGCTTATCCCTTGGCTGTCCCTTGGTCTGTGCTCCTGTTTGGGAGTTTAGCCTTTACTTCCAAAACCACCTATACATGTGATGCATCATTCTGTCAGCAAGGCAACTTCCAGATATATAGTGAGCTCAAAAACCCTTTCCATGTTGACAGTAAATGTAGTAAATGAAATGTACTGCTATATCACATGGAAATCTTGCTTAGGATTGGTAGAGTCATGGATAGTACATATCCTTGGCTATCAAAACAATCCCTAGGTCATGTGATTCCAATCACAGGGTGTGAAGATATGACCATTTTGAAACAGCAATGTTATGGAAAGGATTTTTGAGCTTTTGAATTAACAAGGTATTCAGTACTTGGTATAGCCTCCTTTGGCTCTAAGCACTGCCTGAATTCTCCTAGGCATGCTCTCAATCAATTTTTTACACTTCTCAATGGATATCTTCTCCCATTCCACTTGAGCTCTATTCCATAATTCATGAATTCCATTAGAAGGGTTTTCATGCTCTGCAAGCCTTCTTTTGAGCCATCCTCAGAGATGTTCTATAGGATTGAGATCAGGAGACTGTGCAGGCCAATCCATAGTTTCAAATTCCTGCTCTTATAGCCATTCATTGACCTTCTTGTAGGTGTGCTTAGAATCATTGTCTTGTTGAAAGATGGTATCAGGAGGATTGAGACCATAATACTTCAAAGTTTGGCAGAGCTCATCTTCAAAATCTGAAGGTAGAGGTCCCCATCTATCCTACCATCAATCTTGATGGCAAAGCCAATCCCTTCCCAGGTCATACAGTCCCACATCATCAAAGAACCTCCTCCAAATTTAAGGGTTCCTTGTACCAGCCTATCACTAAGCCCTTCACTTGCCTTTTTCCATGCCCATTTACAGCCATCTGACTCTAGATGATTGATTTTGGTCTCATCAGACCATATCACCTTCTTCTAATCATCTATAGTCCAATTGTTATGGACATATGCAAAGTCCAAGTGAGCCTTGCAATGTTTAGCAGAGAGAATAGGACATTTGGACTTGACTATAGCCTTCATACCAGATTTCTTCAAGTGAAGATGAACTATGCTAGCAGAGAGAGGTTGATTGATGATATTGATAAGAGCTTTGGTCACTTGAACAACATTTTCAGCTTTGCCAGAGGTGATAAGATGTTGGGCATGATAAATGTTGGTAGAGGAAAACTTAGAAGTACAACCTCCAATAGCCTTGGAAAGAGCAGAATGATGCTTGGTGCAAAGTTTGAATATGGTAGAAGGGCTGACACCAGTTTTTTCAGCAATGGCTTCACCAGAATGGCCAGCATCAAGCAAAGAAAGAATAGTGTTTTGTTGAGTAAGAGAGAGAGATCTGACCATGGTAGTGGTTGAGAATAAAGAAGTGTGGGAACTTTTTGAAACTCAGACATACTATTTATATGTATATCATTGTTTGTACCAACAAACATTTGCAAATATTATATGATTTAACTGATATTCTACTCATCAATTCAAAAGCTCAAAAACTCTTTCCATGACATTGTTGTTTCAAAATGGTCATATTTTCACACCCTGTGATTGGAATCACATGATATAGGGAGTGTTTTGATAGCCAAGGGCATGTACTATCTATGACTCCACCAATCCTAAGCAAGATTCCCACATGATATAGCAGTACATTTCATTTACTACATTTACTGTCAACATGGAAAGGGTTTTTGAGCTCACTGTATCACCCTGCATGGACAGCATGATGTGGAATATGTAATCAATAGCTGTATCAGGTCACATTAGCATTCCACACAGGCAGGATGAGGCACTGGTCAGGGAAAAATGGCTAGGACTATTACATGAAGCATATCTCAAGAAGGATCTTTTGGAAGTAAAGACTAAACTTCCAAACAGGGTGCAGACCAAGGGACAGCGAAGGGATAAGCAAAGAGTGTGAGACTCACTCAATACTTAGATATGGTGGTAGGAGAGTCTTGCAATCAGAGTGGGAGCAGGTCTTGAATCAAGGCTAGTGTTACACTTGGTGTGGATAGCAATGAGTGTCGACTTGAGAGCTTCTGTTCTAGGATCAAGGGTTTGAGGTATCCACATATTGATGATGTAGTGAGTCAAATGGGTTCTGGGATGGGCTGCTTGAGAGAGGGTGAAGCTACTCTTCAAGGGTTTGAGAAACCAACAGCACTAAGGGCAAGTTGGGTTCTGGGAGTCAGGGACAACTGGGCAAGAGCAAGGTCGATTCAGTGGTTTGAGGAGATGAAGCTGAGATTTGAGTAAGACTAGCTTGGGGTACATGGTATGGAAAGCTGAGCCTTATATACTCTAAGGTACCACACATGGACCAAGCTGTATGTGTGTCAAGAAAGAGAATTGTATGATGAAGGAAACTGAGAAAGAACCAGAAAGGAAAAAGAAGTCCAAGTTGGATCGGATGATGTGTTAGCATGTGTGACAAGAGTTCTGTAGAATTAGATTTACATGTAAGAAGAAAAGATTAATTGTCCAGTTGGGCAGACATCAACAGAGACTAGTTGTAAAGAAAGGGAAAAGAAACAGTGTCCAAGTAGTATGGTAGGGGAAATGTAACATTACCCTCTTACTAGAATTGAGACAACCTAGTCTAGAAATCCCTGGAATACAACCCAGGGGAGCCTGTCATGTTTGTGTGGACAGAGTTGTCCCACATATTGTCATTATCACGGGTATAGGGCAGAGAAGAGGTCTTCATTTCTAGGGGACACAAGGTGGGGGGGGTGGCACCAGAATAGGAGAGGTGGATGAGGTATTAGGCTGGTTGGTCACCATGGAGCCTGTGGAGGAGGAACTACCATGGTGACTCGAACATCAAGAGGAGGTAGAGGGAGAGGATACTGCTGTATGCTGGAAAAGAGGACATTGAACCTGAGTATGACCTGGTGCAAAACAGAGACAGTGAGGGCAATAATAGAGGTCACATTGGATATGGATATGACCTAGGTGTTGATACTCAAAACATGCCTGATGGTATCGGTGATGAGTGGGTGGCAAAGATTCAGTAGGTCAGTCTATGTGTTCAGCCTGATCTAGTGTCTCTTCTTCCTCAGTATTGAGTGGTGACAACAAGGAGGAGGGGGTGACATCAAAGGTGACTCATCAAGAAGATGGATTGGTTACCCCTTGTGGGGTTAACAGGGTTTCTGTGTAGGAAAAGGGAACAGGATGTGCCAGCTCAGCCTGAATGGCTGTAAGAGGGACAGAGATGGGTTGTGATTCCGTGGACAATGCATCAGAGAGTCAGGTAGGAGGTGTTGGGTTTAATAGGGGTAAGGTAGCTGTGTAAGTGTCCATGTCCTTGAGTAGGTCATCCATCCCAAGCTGGTACAAGGCAGTAAAGAGGGCATCATGTTGGTGCACCCAATGGTACTTGAGGATCACTGGAAGAGAATAAGGTCACTCTCTGGATTGAGTGTCACATAGGTAATTCAAATGGAGGTAAATGGAACTGTTGTCTAAGTAAGCTTTGTACAAGGCATCAAGGGGGGAATCAGGCTCAAGAACTTGATCAAGGATGACAGTGAGCTGAGAGTCTTGGACCATGAGAGACATAAGGAGTTGGGTATTGTTGTCTGCATCATCATAGTGATGAAGGTGTGAGACAAATATGGGGTGAGGAATAGGTGGAGTCAATAAGGGTGTAGGGATAGTGGTGGAGGAGGAGATGGGAGTGTTGGTGTCAGAGGACATGGTGATTGAGTATCAAGAGTGGGATGAGGAGCAGTTCAGATGCAAGGACTTTTTATATTCTAGGAGAATGGTCTGTGTGTGAGAAAACTCTTTTTTGGGAAGCCACAAGTCTTCTTCAGCTGAGTACCCCTTCTATCAGACCAAGTATTGCTGATGGGAGGGAGCTCCACGATGACATAAAATCTTTTCTATTTTGAAGTGTTCTTCATCATTGATGAGGTCAGGAGATGGTGCAGGGAAGTTCCGTCCATAGACAGGGTTCTCATGATATGGGGATAGTAAGAAAGCATGGAACATGTTGTGAATTTTCCATGCCAAGGGAAGTCAGAGCTTGTACATAATTGGGGAGAGAACAGCAGTGATTGAGAAGGGTCCCTCATATTTCGTGGTGAATTTGAGATTAGGAAGGGATTGTTTAAGGTTTCATCCTTCTAGCCATACCTTGTCCTCTACCCTGAATGGAGAGAAGGTTCTGAAGTTACAAGCCTTCATAGTTTGGTGAGCCAGTTCATGAGTAGCAAGAGCTTCCTCTTGAGTGGCTGCAAGGGACTTTAGACAGTCTTCCACTGCAGGAATAGAAGTTTCCAAGATGACCGTGGGGAAAGGATGGGGTTTGTATCCCATCATTAAGTAAAACAGAGATGAGCCAGTGACAGAGTGAGGGCAGTGATTGTGGGTGAACTTGGCCAAGGTAATGTGTTCAGTCCAAGCCAAGAGGTTGCTGTTACAAAAGATTCAGAGATAAGTCTTGATCTCCTGGTTAATGTGTTCCATTTCTCTGTCCGTTTGTGGGTGATAAGCTGTGGAGAGGGTGAGCTCATACCTGAGAAGTTTTCCAAGCTCTTAAGCAAAGGTGGATGTGAACTGGGGGCTGCAATCAGAGATGATTTTGTTGTAGAGGCTGAATCTCTTGTAGACAGTCTTGAAAAGAGAGCCACAATATCAGCTGTGGAGGCTGTTTTCTTGATGGGGCAGAGAATTACCCCCTTACTAAGGCTGTGATTGACTACAACCAGTAAAGAATCGAAACTGGAAGAGATGGGTAGGTCAGTGATAAGATTGCAGGAAATTTGTTGAAAAGGGCAAGATGTGGTAGAATGGATAGGAGATAATGGGGTGTGTGTAGGATGCATGTTGACTTTGTGTTGTTGGCATGTGGCACAACCCATAATGTATTGTTGTACAAAGGCAGCAAGGCCAGGCCACCAGAACTCCATAGCCATGAGTTGCCAGGTCTTAAGGACTCCCAGATGGCTGGCAGTGGGATGATCATGATATCATGTGATGATGGAGTGATGAAGTTCAGTGTCCACAGGCATATATATACAGTTTTGGTATAAGAGAATACCAGTGTTGTATTTCAAGTCAGACAAGCAGGATTGGAAGTAGGCAGGAAGTTCCCCAGGGAGTGTGTGTAAAGCATCAAGAACAAGAGGGTCTGATGAGGAGGAGGACACAATCTGAGTAGAGAGCTCCATATCAATGAGTTTGACAAAGAGGGAGTCAGGAAGAAGGGTAATGTCTTCATTGTCACTGTCTATATCAGGAATATGGTCGGGGTGGTGAGAGAGGGCATCCAGGACTGAAAGATCCTTGCCCAGAATGTGGGAGAATTGGAGGTCATATTCTGAAAGGTCTAGAAGCCAATGGGCTTGGCAGCAGTTTAACTTTTGGGGTTGTTGGAAATAAGTGAGGTTCTTGTGGTCAGTGAAG
>JBBPMG010000982.1:0-10692 GCA_038090195.1 Boletellus deceptivus | reverse complement strand
CAACCTGGAGAAGGCTCGTTCTCGTATTAAGGAGGCTGCAGACAAGCATCGCAGCACCACTCCTATTTATAAAGCCGGAGACAACGTTCTGCTCTCCACCGCCAATCTCAAAGTACGCCGCGAGTCACGCAAGCTCACGGAGAAATGGATTGGTCCCTTCTCTATTTTATCTACCGTTGGGACGAACGCAGTCAAGCTACGCCTCCCACGGAATATTAAGATCCACCCGGTCGTTAACGTCTCCCGGGTTAAATTATATGTCGAACCTGCCCCTGGACAGAAGGTCTTCCAGCCGGGCCCTATTTACGTCTCTGACGAGCTGGAGGCAGAATATGAAGTCGACCATATCGTGGATGCACGCTGGAAAGGTCGACGAAAGGAATATTTGGTTCACTGGGCTGGGTACGGTGCCGATGAACGCACTTGGGAACCCGCCAGTTATTTAAAGAACGCGAAGCAGGCCGTGGCGCGCTTCCACGAGCTGAATCCTCGTGCCCTGACGCGCTCGATGCTCTCAGAGCACTACGGTATATTTAACCCTTACAACGACATGCCTAACGAGGCAGTCCAGATCGACCAGGAGTTCGATCCATAGAAGGGGGGTGGTGTTACGGGCTCATCCTCCGCTAAGCTCTTATTCGATTTTCTTTTCTCTATCTAATCTTATCGGGTCGATCACATGACCTTATCTTATCTTATCACAGACGATTATCTTATCCTTAGATTTCCGACGCACCGCATGGTTGACTCATCGGTGCTTACCATTCTTTTTCCATGACCTTCTACGACCTTCTATATGACTCAGACACCCTATGCCCTATGACTCATCATGACGCACGCTTACTCATGCTTTTCCCACTGACTCATCCTATTTGCGTAATAACCCTTCGCCCTATTTACCGTATTTAGTCGTTCGTACAAACGTGTACAAACAAACAGACGTGTATATATACCCGAGGCTCAAGCCTGGCAACCCCAGTCTTGAAGTCTTCGGTCTTCCCCTCATACTATCATCATCCCTACGCTCCCAAGGCCAAGTCCCCTACACTTGGCATTTGAGGTTGTAACAATTTCCTTCTTCTCAATATGGCACTCTAGCCAGTATCCCCTTTCAACTTCACCCCTCTCAGTTAACCTTTCAGAACTTCCCTTACCTTTCTTCATTTGTCCCTACCACCAAACCACAAACATAGAATGGCAGATCTATCCATTCCTATTTCTTTAGAAGATCAACCATTACTCCAGCTCAATCAACTTTCTGACTCCCACATCATGGGATTCATCTTTGACCTTCTGGACTCTCCTGATGCAGTGTTTGCCCTAGAACAAGTGATTTGGCAAGAAAGTGACAACTTTCTCCCCTTGTTACTCTGACTCTACTCCTTTTATATATACACATGAAGGCTCACAGTGGATCTATTAGCATCATCTTGCACTATTGAAGAGTTAGAACTCCCACATCAAATCTCTACAAGCAACAGCCTCCAACATCTTGGACGTGCCTGTATTACTCTTTTCCAACTGTTTGAAGCAGCAGGGTTGATCTCCTTGATCTATTGACTGCTTGAAAATGTCTACAAACCAAGCTGGTATTGCTTTCCAATGATGAATACTGGGAATACTACTGGAGAGAGGAATCCTACCACAAAATGGACCAGACCGGACACTCTGACAACAGCACCCCTGTTCCTGTCCTACCACACCTGGTATCACCACAACCCATACCCATTCTGATGCTGACAATCAACTCTATCACACTTATCTCCTCTACCCCACCATCCGACCCCATTTCCACAACACAGGTACCTCCTAGACTACAAAGAAGCCAATCCACCTGCACCTGAGTCCTCAGAGCTTGACTGGACTCTACCCCAAACACAGAGACCAGGAGCAGGACCAGTGAGGAAGGCTCACCATTGCTTATGCCTGCAAGGAGGAGACGAGCAGCATTTTACCGCTGTGGCTTCCTCAATCACTACAGAGTCAACTGTGTATACTATTCCTGTCTATTGTCACACCACTGCTCTAGGACATCTACAATATGCTTGCCCCCTTTGACTCTGTACCATGTGTGTTACACGTACGTGTAGTCCTAGCTGTCAAGCACACTTCAATAGTAGTGCGAGACTAATAGAGATCCAGGTCTCACTATCCCTTTGCGAAGGGACTCGTGGATGGCCAGAAACTACATGTAGATTGCATAGAACTAGCTGGGGAACAGTATTGTACATGGACTCATATAAATACTCAAGCATTGCTGTACCAACTGGATGTGGTAGTACCACCTATAGTAGTTGGAGTTACTCAATATGGGAATGGGGGAAATGTGGCATGATGAGAGACACACCATGGGAGCAGTAACGTCCGAATGTGGAAGTGTAACAGTAGGAGTACAAATAAGGAAGGCGAGCTCACAGGATCGTTAGCAGATCAAGATATAGTGACAGGGTTTCCTCATTGAGAGGAATCACCACCTTCAAGGGGTTTAGGGAAGGAAGAGAGTTGTTCATGTATGCCAATGGGAACACCAATGAGTGAAGGGAGCTAGTGAGGGTAGCCATTGACTGGGTAAGCCTGTAGTGTACTGTAACAATGTGTGGGAGGACAGGACACCTCGCAGCTGCCTGCACCCAATCCTCAGCCTATAATGGAACCACTGCCCAACAATCAGATCTCCTGGATGGACCATCTTCTCCTTCATCCATCTCCACTTAGATACTCTGAGTCACTGTCTCAGATCTATGATGGAGGTAATGTTACAGTTTCTTACAGGCTTACTTCCTCCCCATCTCTATTTGACAGACATGCTTGATATATTGACCACTCAGCCACTTTCTTAGACCCATTAGATTCAATGATCCCTCTCACTACCGATACATTGCCACTATACCTTGACCTTCTATTGATCCTGTGAACTGTACCTGTGAGCTGTGTTTCCTCTTTTTTTGTACTATAACTGTTACACTTCCATATCTGGACATTACCATTCCTATGGCATATCTCTTGTTACACCATGTTTCCCCCATTCCCATATCGAGTAACTCCAACTACTATAGGTGGTACTACCATATCCAGTTGGTACAGCAATGCTCGAGTATTTATATGAGTCTGTGTACTGTATTTTTCCCCAGCTAGTTCTATTCAATCTATGTGTAGTGACTTAGCCATCCACAAGTCCACCTAAGGGAGGATAGTGAGACCAGACCTCTATTAGTCTCACACTACTATTGAAAGTGCACTCGACAACTAGGACTACACATACGCATAACAGGTCCAAGATGAAGGCGATGAAGTATTATCTAAGATAAAGAACACTGCTCTCAAGTTACAGGAGCTGGCTATTCAAGAGTTATATAAGCAGGGTCTCTCTGAAGATGGTGAAGAACCTTTACTATGAAAAGATGGAAAGGTCTTCATTCTTGATGAACCAGGACTTAGACAAGAAATTATGGAGCTTTGCCATGATCTCCTGTCTGCAGGACATCCAGGAGTCAACAAAATGCTTGCCCTAGTGCAAAGGCACTATTTCTGGCCAAAGATGGCTGCTCACATTAAAGAATACATCGCTGGATGCAACATATTTCAAAGGAACAAAACAGGGAATCAACCCCCCACAAGTCTATCTATTTCCCTCGAAACACCAACAACTCCTTGGGAAGACATCTCAACAGACTTCCTCACAGATCTGCTCTTATCTAAAAGCTATGACTCAATCCTTGTGGTCATTGATTGATTCTCAAAGGAGGTTGAGTTTATTCCCACAGTAAAGTCTGCCACTGCCATTGATACAGCATGACTCTATTTAAAACATGTCTGGGCCAACCATGGCATTCCCCAATCCATTGTCTCAGACCATGGTCCCCAGTTTGCCTCTAACATTATGAAGTCACTCTGCAAGCATCTTTCTATTAAGTCTAAGTTATCCATGGCTTCTCACTCACAAACCAACAAGCAGATGGAGCATATGATCCAGGATCTCCAGCAGTATCTCTGGGTCTTTTGTCACAAAAAGCAGCACAACTGGGTGGACTGGCTCTCCATCACACAATCCAGTTATAACTCCAAGAAGCAAGCTTCGACAGAGTTTACTCCTTTTGAGGTCACACGGACCTACATGTCATGAATGGGGATAGAACCTGGCTCTTCAAAGGCACCAAAGGCTGATGAATTAGCCAATAATATTACTAAAGTATTGGAAAGTACATGGGCCAATCTGGAGAAGGCTTGCTCTTGCATCAAGGAGTCTGCTGACAAGCATTGCAGCTCTGCTCCTATGTATAAGACTGGGGATGATGTTCTCCTCTCCACCACCAATTTTAAAGTTCCCCATGAGTTGCACAAACTTACAGAGAAGTGAATCAGCCCCTTTTCTATTCTATCAACCATTGGGACCAACACAGTCAAGCTCCACCTTCCATGGCATATTAAGATCCACCCAGTTGTTAACATCTCTCAGGTTAAATTATGCATTGAGCCAACACCTGGTCAGAAGGTATTCTAGCCTGGTCCTATCTTCATCTCCAATGAACTGGAGGCTGAGTATGAGGTTGACCATATTGTGGATGCACACTGGAAAGGTCAACAGAAAGAATATTTGGTTCACTGGGCAGGGTATGGTACTGATGAGTACACTTGGGAACCTGCTAGTTATTTAAAGAATGCCAAGCAAGCTGTAGCTCATTTCCACAAGCTGAACCCATGGGCCCTCACATGCTCACTGCTTTCAGAAAACTATGGTATATTTAACCCTTATGATGACACACCAAATGAGGCAGTCCAGATTGACCAGGAGTTCGATCCATAGAAGGGGGGTGGTGTTACAAGCACTCCCTTCAAGGCATTTACTCTATTTTCTTTTTCTCTATTTCATCTTATCAGATTGATAATGTGACCTTATCTTATCTTATCTTATCACAGATGAATATCTTATCCTTAGATTTCCATTTCACTGGATGATCAACTCATCCACTATGACTCACTATGATGCACTCTTACTCATGCTTTTCCCATTGACTCATTCCATTTGACTAATAACCCTTTGCCCTATTTACTCTATTTAGCCATCTGTACAAATGTGTACAACACATAGACATGTATATAAACCTGAGGCTCAAGCCTGATGACTCCAGTCTTGAAGTCCTTGAACTTGATCCTCTACTCTCATCACCTAAAGTCTCCCAGTACTCAAGTCCCCTACACTTGGTATTGAGGTTGTTTCACCCACCACTGTCATCAACTTCCCTTCCACTATCACTGACTACTCTTCTCCTACCATTAACTACCCTTCAACTGTCATTAACTACCCTACAACTACTATCAACTGCCTTTTCACTACTACTGACTATCCTTCCACTGTCATTGACTATCCTTCAACTACCATGAACTACTCTTCCACCATTACTGACTACCTTTCCACTACCACCAACTACCCTTCCATTGTCACCAACTAACCTTCCACTACCATCAACTAGCTTGCTGCTACCACTGACTACCCTTCAACTACCCTTCTGTTGTCACTGACTACTCTTCAACTACCCTTCTGTTGTCACTGAACTACCCTTCAACTACCCTTTGATTGTCACAAACTACCCTTCAACTACCATCAACTACTCTTCAATTGTCGCAGACTACCCTTCAATTGTCACAGACTACCCTTCAACTACCATCAACTACCTTTCAATTGTCACAGACTACCCTTCAACTACCATCAACTATCCTTCCACTGTCACTGACTACCTTTCAACTACCCTTTGATTGTCACTGACTACCCTTCAACTACCATCAACTACCCTTCCACTATTGCTGACTACCCTTCAACTATCCTTCCATTGTCACTCACTACCCTTCAACTACCATCAACTACCCTTCCACTGTCATTAACTACCCTTCAACTACTTTTTGATTGTTACTGACTAACCTTCAACTACCCTTCAATTGTCACCAACTACCCTTCAACTACCATCAACTACCCTTCAACTACCATCAACTACCCTTTCACTGTTATTGACTACTCTTCAACACTCTTTCCACTACCACCAACTACCCTTCCACTGTCACTGACTACCCTTCAACTCCCCTTCCATCGTTACTGACTACCCTTCAACTACTGTCAACTACCCTTTCACTGTTATTGACTACTCCTCAACACTACCACCAACTACCCTTCCACCTTCACTGACTACCCTTCAACTCCCCTTCGATCGTCACTGACTACCCTTCAACTACCATTGACTACCCTTCCCACTACCCTTCAACTCCCCTTCCATCGTTACTGACTACCCTTCAACTACCATCAACTACCCTTTCACTGTTATTGACTACTCCTCAACACTACCACCAACTACCCTTCCACCGTCACTGACTACCCTTCAACTCCCCTTTGATCGTCACTGACTACCCTTCAACTACCATTGACTACCCTTCCCACCACCATCGACTACCCCTATCCTTCTGTCATCATGGACATGAAAACGAGAAAAGACTGACCATAGGACCCAAAATGAAGACCCTGGAAGGATGGCCCATCCTTCCCGGGGAAGTAATATTAGGGCCCAAAGAGTGCATCCCATCTAGAGTTCGGGTAGTTGGGGATGGCACTCGCTCATGCCGGATCATAAAAGAAGAGCCAAGAAATGACCATGGAGGAAGAAGGGGGTGCGGTGGAAGAGAACGTGGGAGACAAAGTTGAGTCGAGTGAACAGCAGCAGACGCAGAGGTGGCAGGGAGGTAAAGAGGGGCTGATAGAGGATGTACTTCGCGCTCGTCTAAGGAATGTTGCAATTGGTATTGAACGGGATGGAAGTGTGAAAGAGCGAAAAGACAATTTGGAGGGAGGAAAGAATTGGAGACAATCGTGGACTGTGAGACAGGTTGCATGGAAGTAGGATCGAGGGAAGGATGGGACATGGGGCAGGTTGTTGCTGTCCTGGGTGCTGTAAGGAAAAGGGTGAACAAAAAACAGTCACACAAGATCTGTCAAGTTTTGACAGGAAATGCAACAGGGGAAGACATGGAGGACGTGCCTCTGGAGGTGTTCAAATTGGAAGAAAAGGACGGATCTTCGTTGGGTGCCTGGGAGTGTTCCATTGCGGATAAGGGGTTGAGTGATGGAGGATGTAGCTCTAATGTGCGTGTATGCTGCGAGTGCGAGACGAAATGCAGTGGAGATGGTGGTATCTGTGCAGGCTGTCAAGAGGGATCAGGTGAGTGCAGACGTGGAAAAGGAGGGGGTGAATGAGAATAAGGTCCACCGAACGGAGAAATGAAATGATGGAGAGGACATTTCGAGGAATCCTTGACAGAGGGGGGCTGCGTCAAGTCAGCAAATCGCAGCACGGGAATGGGAATGTCAGAGCCAGAGAGTTGGAGTGAACGAGCAAGAATCAGCAGAATGGCGAGCATGCGCTGGCCAGCCAAGTCACACAGCCACAGTGGCCCCAGTGCGCATACTCTGAGATCAATCAGATATCACTATTGCACCCACACATCGCATGCGACGGAGACTCAGCGAATATCTGAAGACCTGATGACAACAACCAGTGCTGGGGTCAACAGCCTAGCAGACACATCAGAAGATCCTGGGACCACGACAGGTGATAGTAGATGTGATCCAGACATACTCGCAGAACACCAACGCTACAGAGAGGAAGGCAAGGAGGTGGTCGACGTTGAGATGTTGGGAGATCAAAATAGGGTCATAGAGGCAGGCAGGGACAACGATAAACCAAGACCGACAAGAGAAGCTTGACAAACCTTCAGGTGGACGTGGACCCGGACTCCTCGCACACATAAGCAAGACTGTACCCAAGGGCGGAGCAGGCAAGCGCATGGGAGAAGAGGTACGTGAAGGGGTGGAGGGCGACTTCCCAGAAGCTGATGTTGAGGAGAAGTAGGTGGTAGATCACTAATACGCATGGGAAACGAAAGCAGATGGACGCCAAGGAAACCCCAAGGACACAGGATCCCGCAAACGTGATGTTGTTAAAATGTCTGCATTGCAGAGTCGTAGAACTCGGTCTGTGCAGCAGGATTGTAGCCCTGCTGGCTCTGTTGATGTTGATGAGGATTGTTCAAGTCATCCGCAGGGAGTAGCATAGGGGGATGAAGGTAGGTGGTGAAGAAATTGTCTTCGTCTTGAGGAAGCATCGGGGGGTGAAGGAAGTCCATTGGTGAATCCTCGGTCGGGAGCATGGGGGGATGAATGACCTGAGGAGACCGGTCAGTAGGGAGCGCTGGAGAGTGCCAGAACGCATTGCCAGAACCGCAGAAAACACTATAAGAGGAAAAGAAGGGAAAGTCCATCGAGGAGCGGCGAGAGTGAGACACGGCAGACGAATGCCCCGAGTATGAGTCCACATACGACGAGAACAACATGGTGGAAGAGGGGGGCTCGGATGCCGAGTCCGTGCTCATATGGCGACGTTTTGTTGTCCTTTGTTCGTTGTTGGCGGCCACCTCCGTTTCTAGAGTCTCGACGCTAGAAAACGGAAGAGCGTCAGGCGGGGGTTGGAAGTTTTGGCTCAGATGGTTGGGATGATAAGGACCAGGAAAGGGATTGAAGATATTCGACAAGTTTGGCTGGTTGTTGAAGACGGCATTCTGCCCATCGGTCCCAAGCGCACCCAGAAGCTTGGAGGACGTGCTCTGAAACGTCCTGATTGCATGCACACAATTATTTTCAATGAAATAGGTGTCAAAAGCCCAGCAAGCAACAGCTCCGGGTAGAGATGACGCACTCGCACACTGCTGAACTGCCTTCTCAACGCCCACGCACACTGAGGCTTCACTTGGCCTCTGTTTCCACTAGTATGGGCTCCAGGAACGCCCCCTTCCGCGTCGGTGACAGCCGGAAGAGAAAACGTAAACACCTCGCCATTTGAAGAGAGAGCTGCGAACAAATCATCGCAGAAAGAGAGCTTCGTTATCGGGGGCGCACGGACGGCTTGAGGTGGGCGGTAGATCGTTGAGATGTCCGATGGGAATGCATGTGCAGGAAAACTGGAAAACCCAAGTCAGAAAACATTACAAAGTGGTGTCTATCACCCATACTTGATCTTCGAGACGCCACTGTTCCATACGCACACGACCTCCCCAGTCATGAAGAGGCACACCATCGCTGTTTCCTAGAAAGTTGGCATGCATCATCAGTTTGTTGCGCACAGTCCTGGACTCAAACGAGACACTGACCGACAACGCAATGCCACGGATTGGACGCGTAATAATCGACGCCTTGCGCGGAAGTACCTGGACGGGACTCGCCGATTTACTATAACCTGGGGTGCGCATCCACCCGTATGAATCCGCTCGATGCACGACATACCAGAGTATACCCACCCAGTTGCCCGCTATTCGTGCCCCACGCCCACAAGTCCCCGTCCGACCAGCAAGCACTTGCAGTCTTGCAAGCCGCAACGCCCTTCATGAATTCTTTCTTCAAATGGCTGATCTTGCGCGGTGTCGTCTGAATAGATTCGCCCGCAGAACTACCCTGGCCTGACTCGACGGTGTATCCGAGCTGAGCAAATCGATTCAATCCCCAGCTGATAACCTCCCCTGCGTTCGTCAGGGCGAGCGTGTGGTCTTGGCCCAGGGCAACCGATACGATAGTATGCGAGGAAAGGGTGAGAGATGTCGGTGTGTAAAGCGTGTGGGAAAAGGGGCCGAGGCTGGCAAGACATCAGTATTCAGCACGAACGTGAGACGCCGCACCGTCCACCGCTACCAAACCCACACAAGCGAACGTTGTCGCGCGGCTCGTCTGTAAGAATCACAGCATACAAGCTTTCTTGAATTGAGTTCCCGAAATGCACACACCACACCTCGTACCTGTATGCAACTTGGACATGGTGACGCCGCGCACCCTGACCTGCTGGAACCGTTCTTCCAGCGTACGCTCGGTGGGAAGTGGTGCATCCTTCTTGAGAATGACGACATGGTCGGGGTGTATGCGGTCATTCCCATCTCCGAGACCGAGAGCGGCATTTCTACACGTTGCAACGCCACACGCGTGCTCATTCTCGGATCAATATATACTAGGTGGTTGGGACGTTTTCGGCGCGACTGCGGGTGCAGGCACACTGGGCGGTGCGGGTGCACCTCTGCAAAGGAACGTCTGATAATCATGGCCAAGCCGCAAAAGTGATTCACGCGCCAAAGTACTCCACAGACTTGGACTAAAAACAGCGCCGTTCGACGGGAGGCGCTCGACGCATGGCTGTCTATCGCAACGTCACGTAACTCAGCATAGGCAAAATGGAGATATAGGAGATTGGTGGACGTGATGCCCGAGACAAGCGTCGCATTAGGGTCTGCGGTGGTGGAAGCAACTTTGACGGGCTGGCAGAGTATTTAACGCACGGACAGAGCATAGCGGACCGTGGCGTACCTGAGGGATATAAACATCAAATAGCGCTTCAGCGAACTCCCAGCTTGTAAGCGTGAACACTCCGAGAGTGAACGCGTGCGACTCGAGGGACAAATGCCGCAACGGTAACGTCAACGTCCAAGGCCCCCGGACAAAGTGGCCAGCGAACAGCTTGAGAAGCGATCGGACGACGGGCGCCCTAAGGAGGAATGGCAACAGAACTAACCGCGCCAACCCAAACGCGACGTTATAGACGACAAACGACGCAAGCGTGAAGAGCGTGATGGTCAGCAAAAGTATGACGAGATTTCGCGGCACAAAAGGCTGCA
>JBBPMG010000981.1:0-10707 GCA_038090195.1 Boletellus deceptivus | reverse complement strand
GGTGAGGATTGTTATGGGTTTGTCTTTTTTGTAAATGTGCTTGTTGATTGCAAAGTAGGTGCTCATCAACATAATCTATCTCTCTGCATCTTCTGATTGTCTACTGAAATCTCCAGGAAGGGCAGCATGAAGCTCTCCCTTCTTATCATCTTTATTATCACAAGTGGTGTTGGCCATTTCTTTGTCACTGTCTGAAGTTTCAGAAACAGGGGGTTGAACTTGTATCTGGAGTGAGGGTAGCGGAGAAGGGTGTGACTGTTCTTTGGTTGTGATGACTGGTGCAGCGGGTTGTACTGGGGCAAGCAACAAGGAGGAAGGTCTTCTCCTTCTTATCAGGTTCATGGCAGGGGAGGGTCATCCTGCAATGCATTGCAATATTGGTGAGGCACTCTGATTGGGGTTTTCATAAGGTAACGGTCGATTTCTTGAGACAGGGTTCCTTCATCTTCTGTATAGAACACTTCTTTATGTTCTTCATCTTCCCTTGGTGCATGATAAGATGTGTTGTTGGTAGGGCGGACCCTTCTACTAGATAGCAGGGGTCAGGGGACAAGCTAGTTTTTTTATTATGTATATACATAGTTCTAGCTGTCAAGCACACTTTGGTAGTAGTGCAAGACTAATAGAGGTCTGGGTCTCACTATCCTTCCAATGGAGGGACTTGTGGATGGCCAGTAACTACATGTAGATTGCATAGAACTAGCTGGGGAAAAGTACTATACATGGACTCATATAAATACTTGAGCATTGCTGTACCAACTAGATGTGGTAGTACTGTCTATAGTAGTTGAAGCTACTTGATATGGAAATGGGAGAGATGTGGTACAATGAGAGATACACCATGGGAGTGATAATGTCTGGATGTGGGAATGTAACACCTATAGTACAAATAAGGAAGGTGGGCTCACAGGATGGACAATAGATCAAGGTACAATGGCAATGTCTCCTCATTGAGGGGAATTACCATATCTAATGGGTTTTCCGAGGGGAGTAAGTTGTCTAAATAAACAGATGGGAATACCATGGCACAAGAGGAGCTAAGGAAGGAAGTCAAGGATTGAGCAAGCCCATATGAAACCATAACACCTTGGGAATAAATTCAGAAGTAAGATTGATGGCATGATCATAGCTGTACAAAGAGGGTAATTCCCTAGATGCAGGTTCTCCAAATACATCAGTGTAATCCTGGAACCTAGTGGGTAGTTCTTCATTTTTGGCCTGGGCTGCTTGGGTGATATCAGTGGATAAGGTAGTCCTGGCCACTGTTTCCTCATTTAGGTGGAGGTATCAGAGCAAGTACTACTGAGAGATTGGGTTGTTGTTCCTTCTTTGCCCCTCTGCTTCTTTGATGGTAACTTCCTTGGTTTTCCAGTCAATCTTTGGATTTACTTCACAAAGCAAGTCCATTCCCAGAATTACTTGTTCCTTTCTACAGTTGATTACCATGAATTTGTGAGTCTCTTCCACTCCTCTGATGACTATGGTTAAGGGGATGTAATATCAGATTGTTCCTTGCTTGTTTTTCAATCCATCTGCATTGTTGGCTATGACAGGTTATGGAAGTCTCCTCATTTTCCAGCTTTTTTTCATGACCCAATACTTGTGAATAAATGATCCAGTTGCTCTGCTATTGACAAGAGCTGTAAATTCAATGATTTGGCTGGCCTCTGCTTGATATAGTTGGATAGGGAGTTCCATTGTTCTAGAATGGTGTCCCAATACAAATACAGGGGCCAGAGAGGCAGGAGGTACAGACATTGCTACTGTCCTCTCCTCTAAAAATCCTCTTGAACAGTTACTCTCCTGATCTCCTTGTCAGGGGTAGTACAGACTTTAAGAGTACAAAGTATTTCTTTGTGGGGGAGATCACTGTTGTTGATGAATTCTCCCAGGGCATTGGTGGTAGTGACTGTCAGTGGTTTTCTGCAGCCTTCTTTCTCCTCCTGCATGGAGTTCTCCTTTCTTATGGTTGGTAGTCCTGCATTCAATATGATGGCAAATGAAGCACTTATTATTCCTCATATGCTCAGCTCATTTGATTGGAGTAAGCCTTATAGCATCCACATCCATCACATTTGGATCCCTAGTAGGCATAGACCTGTATGGGAATGGAAGATAATGGGTTTGTTCTCAGATTTTCCTAAGTCATCAGAAATTTTCATCAAATACATGGACCCTTTTTATCCAATCCTTCCATGTTTTGGGTTGGGGATTGAGGATGGCCATTGCATTAGCAAGTTTCCTGTCTACTCCCCTTCATAGGATATCTATGAGGATATTGTTGTGTCCAGTTTCCAACCCACTCTGATAGGCTTGTAATTTGAATGCTGTGGCATACAAGTCAAAGTTTCCTCATTGTAATCATTGAGAGGTAGTCTTTTCCTTGGTGTCTGGAAAGTCCATTTGCTTTAGATCATAGATTGTATTCCTGACACACTCTTTTTGTCCAGAGGGGACAAATGCAGAGAGAAAATCATCATATTTCGAATCCAGAGCTTTGTTGTACCAACTTTCTGCAAACATGGCCCCTCTTCCTTTTTTTAGTTTATTTAGACAAGTGAGGATCATGACTGCATCATTTTTTTGATAGATGTGGTCGTTGATGGCAAAACAGGCATTCATTGACATGATCCATTGTTCCACATTCTCTGGTAGGCCACTGGAATCTCCTGGTAAGGCAGCCCACAACTCTTCTTTCTTGGACTCCTCATTTCTGTGGGGTAAGTTGGCCATTTCTTCATCATTGTCTGAAGTCTCAGATGTAGTTGGCTGTATCCTGATTAGAGGGGAGGGTAAGGATGATGGAGCTCATGGCTCCTCTGTAGTTACTACTGGTATCATGGGTTGGGCTGGGGCAAGTAGCAAGGAGGAAGGTCTTCTCCTTCTTAGAGGGTTCACAGCAGGGGAAGGTCTTCCTACAATCCATCTTGGGGCTGGCAAGGTGTGCTGATAGAGGTTTTTGTAGGGTAGTTGTTCTCAAGCTCTCAAAGGGGTTCCTTCATCTTTTGTATAGAACACTTCATTGTGTTCTTCAGTGGGCACCTTGTATGATGTTTTGTCTTTCTGTGTGCCCTTCTGCTAAATAGCAGGGATGAGGGATAAGCTAGTTCTTTTGTTATGTGTACATGTAGTTCCTAGCTGTTGAGCACACCTTCAGTAGTGGTGTGAGACTAATCGAATTCCTTGGTCTCACTTATTCAGCATAAAGGCCAGACTCATGGTACTAGAAACTGCATGTATGATTGCACAGAACTAGCTGGGAAAATCATACTATACATGGACCCATATAAATACTTGAGCAGAGCTGTACCAACTGGATGTGGTAGTACCATCTATAGTAGTTGGAGTTACTCAATATGGGAATGGGGAAGATACAGTACAGCAAAAGATGTGCCATGGAAGAGGTAGTGTTACAAATGCTCCCTTCAAGGCATTTATTCTATTTCTATTTCTCTATCTTATCTTATCAGGTCAATCACATGACCTTATCTAATCTAATCTAATCTTATCACAGATGATTATCTTATCCTTAGATCTCTGTTCCTCCTGATGATTGACTCATCTGCTATGATTCTCTAAGCCCTATGACTCATTATGATGCACTCTTACTCATGCTTTTCCCATTGACTCATTCTATTTGACTAATAACCCTTCACCCTATTGGCTCTATTTAGCCATTTGTACAAATGTGTACAAATACATAGATGTATATATAAATCCGAGACTCAAGCCTGGTAACCCCAGTCTTGAAGTCCTTGAACTTGCCCTCTACTCTCATTCCTAAGAAGTCTCCCAGTACCCAAGTCCCCCACACTCAGTATTGAGGTTGTTTCAGGTAGCATCCAGATTTGAGAATCCACCACCTGTTGAAGTGGAACAGGCTCAAAGTTTCAAACAGAACCAAGTGCAGTGCAACATAGATGAAGGAAGATGAGGTGGAGGTGACAAGACTCACACTCATTCTCAGTGGGATGGAACCAGCTTGACAACCAAGGAGCACTTGGTATGGAACAATTGTAGAATGCTTAGTGTAGGTTCTCTACAGGAGAGAGGTCCTGATGGTAGAAGGAAAAGAATGGTATGTACTTCATTACTATTTTGGGGTAACAATCCACCTTATATACATGTAGGTATAAGGTTTAAGTGGAGCTTAAACCAGATATAGAGAACAATGACTATAAATATACATGTTGCTATTGGTTAGGTAAATAGAAAAGATAAGAGCAACTAATGCCATTGATTGATAAGGAATGACACAATATGACATCATGATGGTGCAATGGTGATGTCATAGGTCTAGACCTGCTGAATAAGAATAGAACAGTCTAGGTCCTGCTAAGCCCATAACAAGAACTGAGTAGCATAAATGAATACAACTAAATAATAAATTCAACACCACCTATAGTGCAAATGGGGAATGCAGATCAGAGAATAGAAAGAAGATCAAGGTACAACAGGAGAGTTTCCATAGAGAGAGACATTACTGTGTCTAAAGGGTTTAGGAAGAGGGGTGAATCGTCAATGTACATAGACTGTACATTGAATGCACTGGTGGAATGGAGTGTCTCATAGAAAATTGTAACACCTCTCTGTGTAATAGATCTTGGATGCAGACATTAAAGGTGATCACTAGCTTCCTAGATTGGCAAAGTTGCATTTGCAGACTTTCAACCAAGACTTGAGTGTCCTCCAATTCCCACTGGGTGTTTCACCACTTGTTGTAGTAGCTGTCCTGCTGCACTCTAGTAAGGTCAAGTTTGACCTTAAGATCATCTATGGTTTTATCAGCAATCCTCACTTCAGCCACCAAGGACTGCTTTCTCTGCCACCACTCTAAAGATACCTCCACTCTCAATTTCTCAGCAACCAGGTGTCCATCCAATAAGTCATCACAGCACTTTTTCCAGTATTGCACCTGTTCCCACAGGTGCTCCTTCAACTCTGCTTCTCTGACAAGTTGAATCTCTTCCTCCAAGAGTGGAAGAAGGTCATTGGGGTCTATCTCTTCTTCCTCTAGGGCTTGATGAAAGTCTTCTGACCCAATAGACCCTTCTGAATCCAAATCTATAAGTTGAATGTCCTGGAGAACATCCAGTTCAGCAATCAACAGAATGTTGATGGAGAAGGAGGTTGTATTGTTCTTTGAGGCACTCATGATGATTGTCAAGTCCAATGAGGGTAAGATGGAGAAGGTCATCTGTGGGTTCAATCTCCTCTTGAGAAGAGGGTATAGAATATGAAGGAACCAGTGGAACATACACAGGTAAAGTCTCTGGGGAGTGTTCTCTCCTCAAGTCCTGGTGTCTACTTGAAGTAGATGTTCCTTGGTTCCTAACATGGACTCTTCTACTAGAAGGTATTCCAGAGCAAAAGAGATGGTTCTCACTCTGGGTTTGTTGCCTCTGATGATGATTTCTCAATCATGCAGGTGGTAATCTCCACTGTCCTTGCTAGTGTATGGATGTAGTATTACTAACCCTGTGGCCAGTTATAGTCCAGGCATAAGTAACAGCTCCATCAGAATAATGGGTGTGCCAGTGGATATGGTTATGAGTAACATGGCACACAATTGCAACAAAAAAGATTGCTGCCAACCCAATGGTAGAGACAAGGATGAGTCCAGAAAAGTTCCAGTACAAGGCCAGGAACAAAAGGAATACAAGTGCAAGTAGGAGTATCACAAGAGCAAGTTCTCTTTCCAGGTGCAAAGCAGAGATCATCAATGAGGATGAATCCAAGCTAAGGCAGGGCTCATAACCTTTCAAAGGTAAACTTCAAAGGGTGGCAGACTGAGGGGCAGCAAAGAGAGTGAGAGTGTGAGACTCACTTAGGAAGGGTGTTGAGTAACTTGCAACCAAAGTGTAGATGATTGAGGGTAAGAGGAGAGGAGTGACTCCTTAATCCATTACATTTGAAGGAGAGAGCCCTCAAATTAAATACATCGCTATGAACAAGGTTCTAGTGGAGACTAAACATGAATCACATGTAAAACATGTGAAAAGGAAAAGAAGGTGAAATGGAGATTAAAGAGAAGCATTTCACCTAAGATGATGTCATGGTCCAGACTTGAGAACAAAGAAAAATTTAAATGAGGATATGCCAAAGGGAAATCCT
This sequence comes from Boletellus deceptivus, assembly GCA_038090195.1. Taxonomy (NCBI): domain Eukaryota; kingdom Fungi; phylum Basidiomycota; class Agaricomycetes; order Boletales; family Boletaceae; genus Boletellus; species Boletellus deceptivus. The sequence goes on along the minus strand of JBBPMG010000981.1, from coordinate 4,593 downwards.
AAAAGAGAAGAGTCTAGACCCTTGGTAACATGAGAAGTGAAGTATAAGCAAATGATAGCTTAACTAAATAATAATTTCAACACAAGTATGACATCATAGATAACAGAAAGGTATATAAGTAGGAATGTCCCTGCCTGTATTTCCCAAGCATGGAATAATCATTCCTTTGCCTCTTAGCTCACTTTGAGTGGTGGGGTAATTTCCTGACAGGGTTACTCGAACATACCTGGCCTTGCCCGAGGTGTCATATAATCACATCCGAGCCTGTTACGAACCTATCAGGTCACGACTCGAGCGGCTAATTTTCTGAGACTGACCTTCGTGATATCCCGCGAGAAGCTCGGGTGTAGCATTGGCGAAAGAGGCTCCGAAACCAGGCGAGTGCCAGTGTTAATACTCATGACACTATTCCTCACCAGGACCCTCAGCTTTGCGGTCGGTATGGCACCGGTCGTCAGCGCCAAAGAAGACGTCACCGGCATAGTCACTCTCCAAGCGAATCAATTCCCTATCAAATCTGTCAAGTCGTTTGGTTCTGGTGGTGCCGAAATTACTCGCATATTCCCCTTGTCGCACAACTTCCGCTCCCAGGTAGGCGGGTTTAGGCTCCTCTTACTTCTGACGCTGAGTGTCGTAGGATGATCCACAGGTCGTTGAGATCACGAATCTCCCTTCCAGCATTACGTCTGCAGACGTCTCAGTCACGTCTTCGTCGGGAAATATCACCGTTCTCGATCACTACCACCCGGACCGCGTTATTTTGACTCCAGTAATCTCAGCCCAATGTTGCGCGAACTGGAAACGGAGCGACTCCGCCTGGAAGATGAAAAACGTCTTAGACAGCAGAGTTTCCAGTTCCTGACGACGTACATGGACTCGCTCGCGCAGTGCAAGTCTCAGGCACAGCCAGAGGCGTCTCAGATCGTGTCCTTCTTTGACAAGTTTGTCGGCATCGGCATCGCGCGGTCACCTGTGATTGTGGAGCTAGACCGGAAGCTGATCGATATCAGGAATAGAATGTAAGAAGAGAGAGAGCGCCTCTCAAGGTTGAGTGGTGACTTACCGATGAAGGTTGTGACGGTGCTCGTTTGCGACAGCCAAGTCCCGGCAGAGGGGGCTGAGCCTACCGTGAGCTACGGTGAGTACGAGCCTGATCACTCTAGAGTGTCTGATATGACTGGGTTACTCGAGCTGTCACGCAAGTTTCGTGGAAACCGGAATACGATCTGTACGTTTCGATGGCGGAAAATACGCCGTCGCAGACAGTGAAGCTCGACTTTCGGTGTTCGGTCTGCCAGTGGACAGGGGAAACCTGGGAGAACGTGGCATTGGCGCTCACGACGGCAGATGAGGCATCTCCGTTGATCCAAGTACCTGAGCCGAAAGGAATCGATGTTAGCCTCGGCACGACGAATATCTTTCAGCCTGCCAACGCGCGACAATTCCCGTCACCGCCTGTGCAGGCAAAGTACGATCCCTACTGGACCCTAGAACACAACCGTGGACGTAGACGTGCATGGGGAAATGATTGGGAAGCGTCACAGTGGTACCAACAAACTCAGCTTGATTCGGACCCGACTTTCGGTCAAGCAGCACGCCACCGTCCAGCAGTGGAACGGTTTCGCACACCTTCGCCTGTCAACTATGCATTTGCACCACCAACCCCCTGGGTAACCTAGGGGAGCAGAAATCCGATCACACATATTGCCAATGGATCCATATTTGCTCCTTCGGACGATACTACACACCATGTCCTAGTTGCCTCACTCTCCCTTCAGGCAGAGTTCATACGCATTGCGGTTCCCAGTGTTGATGCCCATGTCTATTACACAGTGCGTGTTATCTTTCCCTCTTCCTCTTCTTTCAAAGTAGATCGTCTGTACAGTGTGATGTCAAGAACACAAGCGAGTATGTACTACTTCCGGGCAACGTCAAAACTCACTTGAACGCCAAATACGTCTCATCTTCTGAGATTAAAGTATGCATATGGATATGGGATTCTTCGATTCACCTGACTAAACTCATGCATCTTTTTCTACCAGGACATAAATTTACCTCAAATACTGGAGTGCTCCCTTGCTGTCGACGCAGGCATGAAGACAATCCACAACCGCGCTCCAGAAGCACTGCCGTCTGTCGGCACATTTACTGGAAAGGCGACGACGACATATACGAGTGCGACGGTCGTTCAGAACACCCACGCAGAACCGGTCCAAGGCGTTGTTGTGCGGAGCTCCATCCCGCTGCCCGCGGACCCATGTATCACAATCGTGTTAAAGGAGCCGGCTGGGTTGGCAGAGATTGATGAGGGGCACGTGTTGGTGAGGGACGGATGCCTGGCGCGGTGGTGGACGTCAGGGGGACGGAAGGGCAAACAAGCGGGGATGTTTGAGTGGGTATGCAACGTGAACCCTGGGACGGAGGTGCTGAAGGCCGTTTGGGAAGTGTGTGCGCCAAAGGATCTTAAACTGTCCGAACAGGAGCGTTCCTAGTCTTTCGGACAGCGTAATTTTTGTCACGCCATTTCTGGATGAGTGGGTGTAAGAGAGTGGATGTGTTGTATGATGTATGATTGTACTTCGCTTTCGTGTTCGCATTGAAGGTCGCCTGCGGCGCGAGCACCTTCTCAAAACCTATAGTCTATTGTTACCCCATGAGCCCACGCGATGTGGTTTCGAGTCCAAGTCCAAGTCGAGCCCGTCAAGTGTCCGTGAGGTGCACGAGGTCGCTAGGGCTGGGCAAGGGGTACCAGGCAAGGGTGTGAGCGAAGTGGACCCGCGGATGGGTCCCATGGAGCAATCTGGTGGTCGGAGTCAATGTAATTCAGCGGGGCACGTACGAGTACAGGGATCCGTGCCATCCGGGACTTTACCCGGCCGAGGTCAACTTCGGATATGTAGAGTACGACAGGGGAAGTGGAAAGGATATGATGGAGAACTTGATCTCCATCCATGCACTCACCCTAGCCTCCCTCGCCCACCGCCGTGCTCCCTCTCACAGCCGCGCGGGTTTCCGCCCACGCAGGAATAAGGGCTATATTCACGCGTGTAGGCGCCGCGTAGAGGAGATTCACATCCAGGACGTGTCCTTGGGACCGCGGGTGGGTGAATGGACTCTGTCCGGAGCATCACCGCTGGAGACGCGTACGAGAAGAGAAAGGACGACAACGCGCGGGAATCCGACGTCAGCGCCGGGATTATTGGCGTTGGCAGGGAAAAGGTACGTCCGTGGCTGTTCTAGCCTGGATTGGTCGCGACCGCCAATCACGGGGGTCGGTCTCTCAGGGCCTCGACTCCTCCAGAGTGGGTTCGCCGGGAATCACCGGTGCGAAATAATCAGGCAGGGAAAGTAGCAATTACGGATACTTGGTCATCCACAGGTTGGTGCTGAACGTGAAGTCGTACCTTCGAGTAGATCAAACGAGCAGCTGACAGCAACGACATTAGCAACCGGCAGCAACGTCGTGTATGTGAAGCTCCCGGTGAACAATCCTTAACGTCGAAGACAGCTGTTCAACCGAACGGTGTTAATCAGAGTGATTTCCGGACGGACGACATGGACTTAACCCCCGAGGCAGCCAAATCCTTGCCGAACATGTGCAACCCTGAAAACACCCTCTTACACTTGCCCAGATGGGTGACTGCAATAATCCCGTTCCTTGGGTCCGTAGATCCCCGTGGCGTGCACCTTGTCGAGGTGCCCGCTCCCCAAAGGAGGATCGCCTTCACACACTCCAACATCTCCACGAGGACCGCCATCCTGTCATCTGTGCTGTTCAGATTCCCGGAGGCGGCCAAGACACTGCTTCTCCTTGTTTTGCAACCCTTGCAATCGTCAAGCAGCCTCGCGAGGACACGACACAGATCGGGGACTGAATTGTAGGGGAACGGGAGGAGTGCATCCGGGGTGAGCCCGGAGGGACGCACGCCGTCGTACACGACGGTGTCCCCGGACCGCGGCAGAAAAGAAGCCGACGTTGGTATCGAAGCCCGAGCGGCATTGCAGAGGGTGGGCGAGGTGGCGAGCGAGAGGGAGCCGTTGGTCGTGAAGTCCATCTCAACGGGTCCGATGCAGGTTTGGGAGGAAACCAAGCACCATCACCGTCGTTGTGAAGGCGGGTCGAGTCGTGAGCCAAGATGACACCATCCAGCCCGGGAGTCCGACTTGTCAGCGCACCATGGCCAGGACTCATTGAACTCGTCTGCCAGACACCCCAGAATTCGAATCAGCCCCGATAGCATGCCACCTACCTAAGCTTGCTGGGACGGATCATCAGGCTCGCCACCTTTGCCCTGCCTCCGGTCAACGTCGGCGCGGTGGTGCCCAACCAGTTCCAGCGGCGAGCATGGGTCGCGCCCCTCGCCTTCTCGGCTTGTTTGGTCAACTCAACCCGGCGGAACGCCCTCAGAGGAGAGGCCTGCGTCGCCACTTTTGCCGTCGGACGCTTTGTTGACTGCATTCCGGCGCTTGAGCGGTCCCCCATCCCATTACGACAACCCCAGCAAATTGGGGTCTCGCGGGTTTCAACCAGGATCTTCTCATATACCCTGGCCGCACTCCCTGCGTGCGTCCTGAATTCATTCGCCGACCACT